>VWZV01011466.1:110558-130061 GCA_013397155.1 Irena cyanogastra
GGCTGTCACCCAGGACAGGTCACACCCTGAGGGTCTCTGGCTGTCACCCAGGACAGGTCACACTGAGGGTCTCTGGCTGTCACCCAGGACAGGTCACACCCTGAGGGTCCCAGGCTGTCACCCAGGACAGGTCACACCCTGAGGGTCCCAGGCTGTCACCCAGGACAGGTCACACTGCCCCCCACACAGCTGGGCTGCTCGTGTGCGCTGCAGGCTGGGCCAGCTCTGCTTCCAAAGCTCATTAGGGAGAGGGGCTCGGTGACTCATGTCTAATAGCACAGAAATGTTTCTCCAAGCCCTCCAGTACAACTCTCAAAGCCTTTCCCAAGCTGGAGACCTCGCTTTTGATCTGCAGCCCCTGCACTGCCCAGGGCCAGAGCTGTGCTGGCAGGGCAGGCAGACACTCCAGTGTAACACCCCTAAGGTGAGGAGAGCAAAGCTCTAAACTCTCTGGCTGGCCTCTGTGCTGCCTCAAGGCCCTCGTCCATCCTGACACACAAAATGCCACAGCTGATTGCACAGAGAAGTGACTGGGGTTGAGGGGGCAGGAGACAGGAGCCACCCTCCTGTGGTGGCCCGTGTGCCTGGTAAACCCAGAGATCTTTCTGACAAACAGGTGTGCTAAGGGCACTGCCTCCCTTCTCTCTCCCTTCTCTCTCTTGCTGGGAGTGGCTCCCAGCCCGCTCAGCTCCTGGGTGCTGCAGCTGCCCAGGCAGACAGCACCTGCTATGAAATGCAGACAAAACCAACAAATCAACCACCAGCCAGAACAGCGAGCAGAGGGTTGAACAGACTTGGATCAAACCAAACTGAATCAAATAAGGAAGTAGATCCAGTGGTTTGCAGCACACAATTCCCCAAAGCAGTCACCCAGGAGCATGAGAGGCAGCAGGCAGGAACTGGATTGCTGTGGAGAAGACTGGTTTTACCTGGTGGGATGGGCCACATCAGACTGCTCAGCTCAGTTTTTCACTGAGCCCTCCTCAGACAACCAGAGTACTGCAGACTGAGGGAGCTGAGGTGCCAATTTCCTCCAAGAAGATATCTCAGCACTAATTCAGATCTTTTGAGCTAAAAAAAATGTACAGGGTAATGTCAGGTTATAAAACAGGCCCTTGACTTGCCCTGGTTTAATTAAGATAATGAGAAGTGTAGGATGATGAGCTATGGTTCCAGACAGCAGGAAAAAAGGATGAAGAGCAATTACATTTGGAACAGAGAAGAATCTATGGAGCTAGAAGCTGAGGAACAGGCTGTGACAAAGGGGGTGTCTACAGGAGATTTATTGGTGCTGAAAATAGAGCAGGGCAGGACTGGGTGACTGGAGAAGTTGGGTGAGGCAGAGCCTTCTGCACCTGGAAGGCAGGTACTGCTGCAGCCAGAGGTGTCTGGTAGGTGGAGGAGAAGAGCTGGCAGCTCTGACAGGGTCCCTCAGAGGCACAGCCACGGGCAGGTCTGTGCAGCAGGGCTGGGCACACACGGCGTGTTGAGCCCTCCCTGCAGGCTCTGACAAACAGCCTCAGCATGTGTTTCAGTCTCACAGATTTCAGTGGCACCCGTGTGGACCCAGGCTGAAGCATCTGTTCCATCACTGCTGAACTGAGCTCAGCCACTCCCAGCGCCCAGACATACACAGGAACATTTCTTCCTTGATGCAAAATACTGGGAAATCCCGAATAAAGCTGGTCTTACTGTGAGACACTACTATGTCTGCTAGCTCTGGATCAAACCCAGAAGAGGTTCAGTATTTTGCAGTTTAAATAGTCTGCCCTCCCCTAAGCATAGCCCCATGTCCTATTTTTGCCCCAGCTCAGAGCCCACCACGACAGAATATGGGTGAAGGTGTGAGAGAAGCCAGAGTTCTTTGCTGGTCTTTCCTAACTGCAATAACTCTAACAATGGAGTACCACCTCCCCATCCCCCAGCACTGGAGCAGTGCGACTGAATTCAGCATTCTGCAGCAGTGTTTGCTTCTCCTACACCATCACTTCCACTCAGGGCCTGCAGAATCACACCCCTGAGCCACAGATCTGCCCTGTCTCTGCCTAACTTGGAAAACAGCTGAAAACTGTACTCCAGGAACTCAGGATCACATGCTGCACTGGGACAGAGGGGAAACTCCAAACGGGTCTTTCTGTGCGTGCTGCATAATTCACCAGCACCACAATTAATCCAGATCACGTAGTTTTACCAGAAGTGCTTCTGCAGAGTAATTAAGCTTATGAGTGAGCAAACTGCATTCAACTTCAGTATTAAAAGAGCAGTCAGAGAAACAACTGGGAACAAGATGTGAAGAGGAGAGTTTAGAGAAGTCACAGCTGATTAATATTGGGGTGACATGAGACTTATTATATACCTTCTTAATAAATATACATTTAATTTCTGATCTACTGTGTCAAACCCACTTGTCTGACACTGCATTGTATTACATTTCTGTGCTGTTTTTACAGGTTGAGTCCCAAGAACCATAATTTATTGACGCTACTTTAT
This sequence comes from Irena cyanogastra, assembly GCA_013397155.1. Taxonomy (NCBI): domain Eukaryota; kingdom Metazoa; phylum Chordata; class Aves; order Passeriformes; family Irenidae; genus Irena; species Irena cyanogastra. The sequence continues at coordinate 113,049 of VWZV01011466.1, forward strand.
AAATCTTTAAAGGGGCAAGAGACTGACTTAATCAGAAGAAATCGTTTCCCTTTTGTTGGGACTAGCTTAAAATCAGTTGCTTGCTACTCAATACAATTTAAATGACTAATTATGACTTGATTTTCTCCCCTCCCTATCCCTTTGAATCATAATCAGTGCTTTCAGCTAATGAATTTACCATTCTCAGAGCACTATTAAAGAAAGACTAGGTCTTCTCCACGACTAGTCTAATTTATGCAAGCTCCCCACCGACTTCAGAGAGCCGAGTGATTAATTCACAAATAATTTATCTGACAAATGTTGCTTCCCGTCTCCCCCTCCCCACCCTTGCAAACTGCCTGTGGGCGAATTCGAAATGTCTCAATTATTCATCATTCAGAATTCTTGCGGGTTTTTCCCCAGTAAATAATTTTTGCTCTAAACACTGAGTAGCTGCAATGCATGTGAGCACACTTTGTGCTTCTGAAGCCACGTGGCCTCATTTCATCCCACAGCCAGGATGGTTTCCACACCTAACCACCACAGAAGCAACGGGGAATGTTACTTTCTGACACGCAAAATTACAGCTAATTCTGTATTATCTTCAATTATTTATCTATAGGCCCACTTTGAAGTATTTTAGGCTAGAGTTACATAAGAGAGAAGTATTGTTATTCCATCACGTGCCCTCCTTTTCCCGGGATGGGGCTCCTGGCTCCGGCGTGGGCAGCTCGCAGCGCTGCTCCGGGGCTGGGGAGCGGCTGTGCGGGAGCAGCCTGCACAGGAGGGACAGCCGCAAATCAGCGTGCCACCACCCTCTGCTGCTCCTGTCCGCCGGCACGGCCAGCCAGGGAACGCCCGCAGCCCTGCTCCGACACCGGGCACGGCACCCGAGCCCCTGAGCGCAGCTTAAAACGGCGGTGGATGGAGCTCGTGGGGTTGTGCGGCCCCGGGACGAGCCCAGGGACAGATCCCGGGACAGAGCCAGGGACAGACCCAGGGGCAGCGCTGTGGTGCTCAGTGCATGCTGAGCCCCCGGTGCCGTGGGTGGGCTGCAAACAGTGCCCAGGGCAGGGTCGCGGGGGTCCCCCAGAGACCTCCCTGGCACCAGAGCTCCCAGCAAACCTGTGCATCTGGGCTCTGGGACATCTGCAGGACTGCCACCCCTCCTGCCCGGTGCCAGCCGGCCCTACAACACCCGGGGCTGGCCTGGCTAACCCAGGCCTTCGGGGGCAGCAGCTCTGAGCCCACCGGGGCAGCACCTGGGCTGGGAAGAGAAGCTCCTGATTTGTCAGGAGATCCTGATCTGACAGGGAATGCCAGGCAGCTGCTTACCCCGCTCTTTATGGGGAAGGTTTTTCCACTTTTTGGACTTACTATTACATGTAAATGGAATTGATTTCTGTCCAGAAAAGAAGCTCCTCAGTGAAGGAAAACAACCAAGGTCTGCAGAGGGAGGTTTGCCAGGGAACATGTGATGTCTCTCCTCCAGCAAGGGGCTTCTTCTGTAGAAAACCCTTCACTTGAGAAGTGCTCGAGGCTGACAGAGCTTCGTCTAATTTAAATGAAAAAACTCCCTCGCTTGCCCTCTGACCTCTGGTTCTTGCTGGTTGTCATGGAAAATGAACAGACGAAACCCAGAAAGAATTTGAAGGAGAACTTAACTAAATTGAAATTGTAGCCCTGGATCCTTGTTTCTCAGTCTGTTTCTGTGGTGGTCCTGCTGCTAAATAATTGAGCAGTGACAGTTATTAAGCACACATTACAAAGCGAGTTAAGGGAGGGCAGGTAAGTAAAGGCAGCCTGTCCAAGAGCACTCTGGTCCCTGACAGGTCTGCTCTGCGTGCAGCCCAGCACGTCTCAGCCTGTGTGGAAAGGGAAGCTGGCATGTCTGCTTGCATCTCCACACAGCCTTCTGCTGTCCCTTGTCCTGCCAGAGCGAGGGATGGACAGAGGGCAGGTATGGGGCTGCACCAGGGCAGGTGCACAGGAAGGAGATCTGGGGGCTTATTAATGTGTATGGGGCTGGGAGTTCCCTGCTCCATTTTATGGCCCCTCTGCCCCTATCTCACTTAGCAACATTGGGGGGAAGGGGGGAAGAAAAGAAAATCAGGTGTCTATGATGCATAAATAACCTCGTTGCCATGACAGCAGCAGTATCTGCAAGCACTATCAGTATTGAGAGCTTTTAGGTAAATGAGACCTGACACCCTGCTCACAAAGTGAAACTCCTGGGTTAATCAGGTGAAAAAGAAGTCAAGTCATCTGCCAAAGGGCAAAGGGCTGGATAGAAGTGGTTTGGTTTTTAAAGAGATTTTTGAGCCCAACAGATATTCCATCACCATGCCTTTGTAAGGAAACCAGTGTGTGAGTGGCAAGCTGGGCTGTGGCACTGGCAGGACGTCACAGCAGTGATGCAGCAGATGCAGCACCATCGTGTCACCCCTTGTGGCCCTGGTGGCCTGGGCTCGCCACTGTGTGTCCGTCCTGCCCCGGGGCTGCTGCCACACTGGGCACTCATGGAGGAGCTGCTGTCTCTGAAAGGTTTTACATGCTTCCCAAGTGCCCTTTTTGTTTTCATAAATGAACAATGAACAGTGACACGCTCACTGCAGGGAGAGCCAAACCGTGAGCATGGGCATGGTGAGGGCAGGTTTGTTCCATGCCAGCAGAGAGGGGCACAATGGATCATCCCAGTGCTCTAATGCATCATCATCTTCTCCCAGTGCAACCAAAACCAGCGAGCTCTCTCAACTGCCCCCTTTTGTTTGCAGCAAGCTGCCTCTTGCTTTTCAAGACCCCCTGGAAAAGAGAAAGGGAGTGCAAGGAGAAGACAGGGTCACTGACACTCCGTGATGGGAGACTGGCCTTGTGCAGAATATCCACCTTTGAGAGATAAGGGAAATGCAAGGTGGGTGCTGTGGCTCAGCTTTGTGTGTGCGCTGTATCAAACTCTGAACCTCCAGAAACCAAGCCAGACCAGGAGAGCACAGTAGTGTTCCCTCTGCTGCACAGCCTGCCTGAATCCTGACCCTGCATTTTTAAAGTCTAAGGAGTGACAACCTTGGATGAGGCGTTTCCAGCCAGTGGAGCCTCTGCCGGCTCAAGTGACCAATCAGCACCCGAACACCTCTGGGGTCAGGTTTCCCTGCCTTTCCTGTCTTCAAACACATGCCTAATAAGCTTAAAGTCCCAGGGGATTACTTCAGGAGAGCTGATCTGCTATTCCACACTGGCAGCAATAGAGCTGGTATCAACCAAAACCGGAGAGAAATCTCTCTCATAGATAATATACAAGGCAGCAAGGACAAAGCAGACCAGCAGCTCCCCCTCACCTTTAAGCACTGTTTCAAGAACTTCCTCCCCAGAGCATTTTTTTAATATGATCTGCAAGTATTCAGTACAATTGAGGGCGTTGGTTTTACCCCAGAAATGTATTGCTCAGTTTTAGGTTTGTGCTTCTGGAAGACGATGTCTGTATGCAGGGGATCACTGCCATGCCTCCCCCGTGCTCCTGCTCTCCCCTCCCATGACTGTTTCCACGTCCAGCATGTCCAACCTGATGGTGAACTGGGCCAGTGCCTGCTCCCAAGTTTATTTTTAAAAACTGTTTTGCTCTGCATGATTACTGGTGCCAATGCAAATCTCTGCTGGTCTCAGATGGAGAAGAGAGGCCAGCAGGCCATTCCTGCTGCAGATGTACCCCAGCCCCTTCCTGCACTCCCTGCTGGGGCCCAGAAAAGCCTTTGCCAGGGGGTACTGTACCCATAGGCAGAGCCCTGAAAGTGACCCCTCTTACGTGAAATAATGACTCCAAATTTTCCATGCAGAGTACTCCAAGAGAAAATTTCCCTCACTGACTGCTACTGCTCTCCAAGGAACCAGCCCAAAACTGTTCTCTGTATATCCCACTTTGGGAATTACTAGTGTAACTAGTCTGTATTTTCCCCAGGGAAAAAACAGAGGGTTTTTTTTTCTGAAACATTTTTTCTCCTTACTGGAAAAAGCTTCACTACTGGAGTTTCGAACATGAGGAGTAAATCTTTCTTTTAGATCATTAACTCTTCCTAGGCTCTTTTAATTTTTTCAGCTGTCTCTTAAAAACATGCAGGTGCTGGAGGAGGGGAGCTGTGCAAGAGGAAGCCTCTGTAAGGAGCTTGTGGAGGGAACAGGAATGAACCTGTTGGTATGAGGCCTGATGGCCCTTTTGGCCCCTTTTTTGAAAGGAAGGGGGTCCAGATGTAATGTCAATCTGTGATTCACAGCTTGCATCTCCTCCTTTAATTTTACCAAAACCAGCCCTTAGCACACGCTCCCTGCACCCCCTGTGTCACCAGCACCATCTGGTAACACCACAGCAGCCGGGGTGCTGCAGACTCTTTGGGGAGCACCGAGGGAACAGACCCACCCGGCTGTCCCAGGCACTCAGGCTCACACAGCTCATGGGATGTCCTACACATTCCTTCTCCTTTCTGGAGCACGGACACAGACTCATGAACCACTAAGGAAACCATCGACGTTCACCTGCTTAAGACAGAAATAAGTACACCGACTTAAATGGGAAATATCCAGCCTGCTTTTCCAACATTACTGTCTCCTTGCACAGTAACCTTATTACAGCCAGACAAGTGACCAGTGCTGGCCTTGCTCAGGTTTCTCAGCAGGTATAAGAAGATTACTATATACATCTTATTTCTGTGGTGATAAGCAGCTCAGACAATCTGACTAAAGGTCACTACATACAATAGGTCTATGGAATTATTAGAATTTTCTGGCGGGCAACGAAGTGAGCTGAAGGTTTCCAGCATGCAGCCTCAGGGCTTTGCCATTAACCAAGCAGCTCCATGCTAAGACTGGGGCTTGTCAAGAGGCTGGTTTTTTTTGTTTCCCATAGGAAGTAAGGACATTTTGACATTTAGTGCATGACAACATTTCTGAAAATATGTTTCAGATAAATAAGAACATTTTGAGAATACTGAAAAAGTTTGTTCCAATCACAATCTTAAGAAACAGTGTGTGATAGAAAATAGGATAAACCTTGGAAAGAAAAGTCAATCCAAAACCAAAGCAAAGCTGGAGCATCTCAACTGCACTGAATACAGTATCCTCCTTGCTGTTCTCTTCCACAACACACACCTCCACTGACACCTCCCCTCCAGGCCAGGCAGGCAACACACCTCACCCCGTGGGTAACCCAGTGCTCGGGCAGTTCCTCGGGGAGCTGCTCCTTTCCTGGAGGGCAGCAGTACTGACCAAACCCACCCTGCTCCACAGAACCCCAGCTCAGGGGATCAGCACTGGGTGCAAACCACTTCTTGGCCTCAGCACACAGCTGAGATCTGCTCCTTTGTGAGCTACATCAGCCCAAACTCATCCCAAATCGGAACCACAACAGTGCACAAGAACAGCCGAGCCTGCTCTTAGCATGAACACCGCGGGGGCTGGAGCTGTCACCAGGGCAGGCAGAAAGCACTCTGCCCCTCCCTGGTTTCCAGCCTCACACTGTTCCTTCACTCAAAATTGCAGCCACATTTCCCCTCCACTCCTCGGGGGTGTTGCTATCCTGCAGATTTAGCAGCACTTCAGAGCTGTGCTGTACCATCCAGCAACATCTTGAGGCTGCAGAACAGTGCATCAGGAAACAGGTCAAAATGTCAAAATGCCACTGACTGAATTTGCCAAGGGACAAAGCAGTGCAACATTAAGGAATTCAATAGATAAGGTGGCTCCAGGTCCAGGCAAAGCCAACTGACCTGTGGTCTGACTCTGAACACTTGCAAATGCCACGTTAGGGGTTGCAAAAGGAGAACCTGGGGTGTTTTAACTGTATCAGGACATTCTGACTCTTACAATGACATTGTTGGCCTCAAATTCTTCCATCCTGTTTCCAGTGACCATTGGGCTGAGAATGAGAGCAGGTTCCCCTCCAGCTGAGCTGGCTCCGTGGTGTGTGCACGGCCTCAGCCCCGTGTGACGGCAGGGACACCTTGGCCTCCTGTGCCAGCCCCCGTGCCCAGCCCCAGCACGAGCCCCGGGCTGCACCCCTTGTGCTGAGCTGCTCAGCTCTGGGGGATGGAGCAGCCTGGGCCTCAGCTGGGGGCACAGAGGGCTGGGCAGGGCACGGGGAGCCCAGAACGTGCCTGGGCTTGGGGACAGAGCCCAGCACAGGGGCTGGGTTGGGATTTACAGACAGCACACTGCCACCGGGAAGGGGACGGTGTCTTTGAGAGGCAGCAAGAAAGGGGAAAGGAGATCATGTTTGCTCAATGCTCTTATCTGAAGCAAACCCTTAATAAGGATTGGGATGAGCCTGGATAGAAAGGAGGGTTCCCTGTGACATGGTGGCAGCTGGGGGGTGAGTGTGGGGGCTCAGCTGGCCTGGGGAGGTGCTGGCAGAATTGTCCCCCAGTCCAGAGGAGCACAAGGGCACGCTGCCATGCCAGGCTGCCACTGCCAGCCAGCACTGGTCACTGCCTCAGCCTTCAGAAGGGGCTGGAACACTGACTGGGCTAATACTGACAGATACTGCCTTGGGCAAGTGGAGCAAGGTGTCCTATTGAACCCAAACCCCAAGGACAAGGACAGGATGCAGTAGCACTCCTCTGACACCTTCCTCCTCTCCTCACCAGGACCCCCAGCTCTCACCACTGCTGCTCCTCCAGTGTTTGAGTTCTTGTGGCTCTTAAGGTTTTGGGACAAAAGGTGAAAATTCAGTCTTTTTTGATTGAAAGAAGTCTCCTCTCCATTCTCTAAAGAAAGTTAAGCCAGAAGTCTACAGGTTTTGTAGTACTTGATGTATTATAAAGAGAGGCCAAGAAATACGGGAGGTCTGGAAAGCTCCATCAGCCAAGTGCTTTCCTTGCAGACCCAGCGTGGACAGCAGTGGGGACGTGGGAAATTGGCAGGCCAGCCTGCAGAGTGCCAGACTGCAAACACAGCCCTGAGAACCAGGGCTGCCAGGGCACACTCTGGGATGGGTTTTGTGCCCAGCACCAGGAGTTATTCCTGACCTCATCAAAGGCACAGCCAGCTCTTCCCAAGGGTCCCGGAAAAGCCACGCCACGTGTGACACAAGGAAAAGACAGCAGCAGGGTCAGGGGGGCACAAATGGGAACTGGTATCTGTCTCCTGTTCACTTGGGGCTGCTTGCAAAGAATGAAAATGGGGGTTAAAGGACTGAAAACTCACTGGGTCTTAGTGCTACAAAAATACCTCTGGTGTCTGTTAGTGTGTGCTGGGGTGTGTTAGTGTGGGCTGGTGTGTGCTGGGGGGTGTTTGGGGTGTGCTGGGGTGTGCTGCTGTGTGTCGGGGTGTGTTTGGGGTGTATTAGGGTGTATTGGGGTGTATTAGGGTATATTAGGGTGTATTGGCGTGTATTGGGGTGTGCTGCTGTGTGCTGGTGTGTGTCAGGATGTGTTTGGGGTGTATTAGGGTGTATTGGGGTGTATTAGGGTATATTAGGGTGTATTGGCGTGTATTGGGGTGTGCTGCTGTGTATTGGGCTGTATTGGGCTGTATTGGGGTGTATTGGGGTGTGCTGCTGTGTATTGGGGTGTATTGGGGNGGGATAGACGGGCAAAAGGGATTGTGGGAAGAAGTGGGGTGTGCTGCTGTGTATTGGGGTGTATTGGGGTGTATTGGGCTGTATTGGGCTGTATTGGGCTGTATTGGGGTGTATTGGGGTGTATTGGGCTGTATTGGGCTGTATTGGGCTGTATTGGGGTGTATTGGGCTGTATTGGGCTGTATTGGGCTGTGCTGCTTTCCCACGGGGTGGGGACGGGCAGTGGCAGAGCACGGATGGGTCTCCACCCCCTGTGCTCAGGGTCTGACAGTGATTCCAGCCCCTTGGTGTTTCCATCCATCCTGAGGAAGCTGCTATGCTGACTGGAGGCCAAATTTAGCAGGAAACATCAGTTGTGACAGAAGTTCCTCTCTGAGGGCTTGGAGATCTCAGAAGTGCCATTATTTCCTGCATTTAAAATGACTGGTAATCAAAAGCCTTGTTCGGGAAGCCTCACACAACTCCAGGCTCTGATGTATACTAAAATCTCACATTAATTATGCATGAAATGTACATCTTTGGCTTTTAGGGACAGAGGAAACAGTTTTGTCTTGGGACTAACAGAGAATTATTTTGGCCTGGAGTCAAGAACACACAGCCCAGTTTTTGTTCACTTCATTTGGTTTTGGGCTCCTTTCTAAGTGCAGGCAGCTATTTGGAAAGGGCCTGTTTCCTACAGAAAAGAAAGTTATTGTGTTCTCTGCACGTCCTTTCAATGCACCATTTCAAAACCTGAGCAGGCAGTGCCCTGCTTGTTTGCCTGGCTCCAGGGCTGGCAGTGACCCCAGGGGACCCCAGAGGACACGTCCCTCTGCCCTGGGCTGTGTCCCTCTGAAAACCCAGCCGGCAATCCTCCCGCACTCTCAGGCACCCGCTGCGGTTCATGAGCAGCGGGCTGAGGAGCCCGAGGCAGGGCTGCAAAGCACACGAGTGACCCCGCGCAGACAGGGCCGAGCCGGCCAGGCTGTCCCGCTCTGTGCCCGAGGGTGCCACCCTGCTGTCCCGGCCGGCGCGGGGGCCACCGAGCGCCACACGGGGCCACACGGGGCCCTCTCAGACCCCAGGCTCAGGGCAGGTTTCGCCTTTCCCCGAGCGCGCAGAGCTCGCTCTCTCTCTGGAGAGGTGAAAGTGAGCCCTGCCCGCGGCTGCCACAGCCGGGGCTCACAGCCACTGTCACTGTCACTGTCACTGTCACAGCCGCAGCCGGGGCTCTCAGCCACTGTCACTGTCACTGTCACAGCCGCAGCCGGGGCTCACAGCCACTGTCACTGTCACTGTCACTGTCACAGCCACTGTCACAGCCAGAGCCACTGTCACTGTCACAGCCACTGTCACAGCCAGAGCCACTGCCACAGCCACTGTCACTGTCACTGTCACAGCCACTGGCACAGCCACTGTCACTGTCACTGTCACAGCCACAGCCAGAGCCACAGCCACAGCAACTGTCACAGCCAGAGCCACTGTCACTGTCACAGCCACTGTCACAGCCAGAGCCACTGCCACAGCCACTGTCACTGTCACAGCCACTGTCACAGCCAGAGCCACTGTCACAGCCACAGCCACTGTCACTGTCACAGCCACAGCCACTGTCACAGCCAGAGCCACTGTCACAGCCACAGCCACTGTCACAGCCAGAGCCGGCTGTTCCCTGCCCAGCAGCTCCAGCTCGCCCACTCCCCGGGCTCTGGGGACACAGTGCCCTTTCTCCCCTGGAGCTGGCCCGGGGTGGCTGCGGGGCTCTGTGCCCACCCTGCTCCCCACCTCAGCCCCGGGAGCACCCCGGGAGTGCCCATCTCCAGATTGTGCTTCAGGGAAGAACAAACAATGCAGAGCTGCCGTGATAAATTTAACGATGAGTCATTCTCTTAAAAATTATCAGCTGTGAAAGGCTTTCACCACTCAGGGAATAATGCAGTGATGTATTTCATGTGAATCAGTGCGGAGCGTATCCATGGCAACCTCATCCTTGCAGTTTGCCAACAGTTGGGGTAACCGGCCTGGAAGAGTTGCAGAAAATAAACCCGCATATTATGGGTTTTTAAAGGAAGAATCAGGCTCGTTATGAATTACAAGTGGCTTGTCTGTATGCTCAGCTTAGGCTGGCTGGGTTGGCACATCGTGGCACCTCTGGCGGGTCCCTCCCGGGGTGAGCCCCTGCTCCTGTCCCTGCCGTGCCACCTGTCACACCGGGGCCGTGTCCCCAGCTGGGCCGGGTGTGGCGCTGGGCTCAGCCCCAGCCCTGCCAGGGGCACGGCCCGAGCCCCGGGCACTGAGCCAGGCTCAGGTCGGGCACGGCGCAGCATTCCTGCCTCTGGGAGCTTCCAAGCTGCTTTGGGAACACAGACCCTCCCAGAGGCTTGAGCCACAGCACATCTTCCCCTGCTGTGTTCCCTGGGCTGGTGTGAGCTCCAGAGGGGTGCCTTGTGCAAAGCTGCTGCCCCTGCTTCCCAGAAGTGTGAGGGCAAGACACAGAAATTCCCTGTGTGAAGGAGAAGTTGTTCTGAGCAGCCTCCTGCATTACTCAGGAGCTGAATTTTGAAAACCAGACATAAAGCATTGTGGAAAGCCTCGGAGAAAAAACACATTCCAATCTGCTCTTTGCTCTGGCACAGGTGTCAGACTCTCCCTGGTTCAGCAATGTGGATGCTACAGAAAATGAAAAAATGTAATTTTTCTGCATGGTAGCAGGATTTTCATGAAGTTGCTTGAGCACAGCAACTCCTGGAAGAGTGCCTTGGCTTGTTTGGCACTTGCTGGGTCAGTCTGGGGTCTGTGTCTGCCCCAAGGAAAGAAAAAGCAGGGAAGGGCAAGTTCCTTCAGGGAATGAAGAGCTGGCTCGATGCAGATCACTGGCATTAACAGGCTGGCCCTGGTGTGCTGCCTGCAAACTCAGACCAGGAATGCTCAGGGAGGGGGAGACAGCAGAGCTGGGCCACCCCTCTGGAGTGCTCATCCTCCTGAGCCTCAGTCACTCCTGCTGCTCCGGAGCCCTGGGAATACTGAGCTCTGCTGAGCTCTGCCTAGATGCCTAATGGGTTTTATGCCTGGAGCGTGGAGCTTGAAAGCCCAGCCTGAGGCAGCATAAAACACAATTTTCCCTTCAGTGTTAGGAGGTGAGTGACTCCAGCCCATCTTTATTTTCTCTAAAGCATTATGAAAGACTAAACACTCCAAGAAAATGGCATCCATTCACAGCATGCCAAGGCCACTGGTGTGCTGACAGAAATTCTAATTGCAAGAGGGTAACTATCAATCTCTCTGACTCATGCTACAGAAGATGCTGAAATGGCACTCTTGTTTTCCTCTCTCAAGCATTCAGCCACAACAATTATCTCTTTATGATAACATCCATGAAGCACATGCAGTTCTTGATAGGCTTTCTAATTTCACTGAACAAATCCTTTCTATTTCCCTATTACAAATAAGGAAAAACAAACAGGGAAAGGATGAAAATTGGTAGGGAGAAGAAAAGAGGGAGAAAATGGGGTAAAGAAGGGTTAGGAAGAGAAACAGTTTGGCTTCTGCCAACATAAGATTTTTCAGTGTTCTAAAAAATCAGAATCAAGTATTTATCCATTTCTCCATGTTTCACCTCTCCAAAACCTGACCATCCTATGTGCCACCAGGCCAGCCCAGCTGCCATGCCCAGCCCTGGCCTGGGGCCATCTCCTCTCCCACACAGTGGACAGGCAAGTGACTGTGAGCCCTGCTCAGGAGATCCAGTCCTTCTGCCATGGGGAGGATTTCCAGGATGGTTGGATATATCCCAAAAACCAGCAAACCCAGCTCAGGGAAGTGAATTTATGGAGGAATCCATTATCATATTAATCCCCTGACTAGCTCCCAGACAGCAGAACTGTGTCTTGGCACAGCCCCAGAGCTCCTGAGCCCATCCATGCTGTCAGCAGTGCTACCTTGGCCTGGCCAGGACCAGACAGTACAGCCTCAGGGAACAAACGTGAGCGAAATCTAATTTTCTGCTGGATCAACCTGAATTGTAAGTCAATAGTTGAGTTTCTGAGTGTTTTGTGGGCGTGTTGGCACTGACCAGGACACGAGTTCTGTACAAGCCCTGCTCGGTGCCTGTGGCAGGTGACAGGACCTGCGGGTTGGCAGGGAGGGATGGGCACAGGTACTCAGCACTGGGAAACTCCTCCGTGGGCAGCTCCTGACTGTGCTGCTGCACAGGAGCACAGGCACGACTGGTGACCCCACGGCACCCCGGACAGCCTGGCTGCCACTGGAGCCCGTGAGGTGACAGCAGCTGGCTTCTGAGAGGGCCTGGCAGGTGCAGATCAGGGATCCCCAGGGGCCCCTGCCCGCCCATGGCAGCTCAGCTCCCGAGTGGCTCCTGCTCAGTTTCCAGCAGTGCCCAGACTGGTGGCGTGTGCCTAGAGGGGACAGAATGTGAATATTCAGGTCCTCAGACTAACCTGGGTGATGCATGTTTGGTTGGTGATGTGTCCCACCAATGACTGCAGTATTTGATGATATTGCATTACATGAGGAGTTGCAAAAGCTCACGTTTGAGGAAGGGTGAGAACTGTTTATAAACACATGTGCAGGTATATTCTGCTTTTGGAACAGTGCAAACCCAACCACCCAGGGCACAAAGGAGCTACAGCTGCTCTGTCCACGCTCCCAGTTTGGACAGTGGCAGAACCAGGACATATGACTTAGTCTGACTGTAATTAAATTGCAGTGGCAGTGGCAGGGCCAGAGCCCAGATATGCTGTCTGTCAACATCTTGCCTTAAGACAAGACCATTCTGGTTGAAATTGTCCATGCAAGAGATCTCCTCTTCCTGAAACAAGTGGTGATAGAGTGGAGTGGCCAGGAGGAACAGCCCATCCACGGAAAGCTTTGTGCTTTTCATACCTAGAAAACTGTAATGCCTGCCCATCCTACCTGTGCCTCACTACAGAGCTGTGCCACCCCATCTGTGCCATCCCACCTGTGCCATCCTACCTGTGCCATCCCACCTGTGCCTCACTACAGAGCTGTGCCATCCCATCTGTGCCATCCCACCTGTGCCATCCCACCTGTGCCATCCCACCTGTGCCATCCTATCTGTGCCATCCCACCTGTGCCATCCCACCTGTGTCTCACTACAGACCCCATCTGCACCCACCCACAGCTGCCTGTGCAAGGACAGCACCAAGGGACTGAGCTGATGTGTCTGTGCCCCTGCTGCTGCCCAAGCTCCATGGGTACAACTCCATCACTCCCTTTGGCAGCTGACTCAGGAAGTCTGACTTCCAAAGAAGTGTCTCACCCTTCTCCATTTCATTTCTGCTTGGTTTCTGTCCCTGTCTGCTCTGTGCAGGCCTGTTGTAGCCAGGGATGGTCTGTGCCTGCCAGCTGGGCTGGGCTGTGCTAATGACCACCAGAAACACCAAAATCCTTCAAATTCCCAGGCTCTGCAAAGCCCTGCTGGCCTCTAGCACCCTGCAGACCTGCAATGCCAGTCATGTCCAAAAGGATATGTTTTCCTTACCCACATCTGCCAGGAACAATTTCACAGACTTCTCTGAGGTAAAAAAAAAAAACCCTGGTGGATCAGGCAGGCCTGGACACAAACTCCTATGGAGCAATAAAATCTCCCTGTCCTCTTCTGCAGAGGCACTGTCCTACTGGCAGTACGGGTGTGCATGACAGGAATAAGATCAACAAATTTCTACTGTGGCAGAATGAACAGACACTTCTTTTAGAGGGAAAAACGGATGTATGTTTTCTGAGCCTCAGTCTGCCATGAGGCTGGCCAGCACAGCTGGTATCAGCAACAAAATAGGATCTGCCTGGTTTTGAGGAGCCTGCAGAGCACATTGTGGTGCAGGACTGGGACCTGCAATGCTATTTTCAGGGCCGTGTTCTCTTCATATTCGTACCCTTGCTGGATCTGCAGCAGGCAAGGAGGCAAGCCACAGAGGGGAGGTTAAAAATACTTCCTCTAAACACACAGCCCCAAACAGGGGAGACTGAGTTTCAGCCTGTTGAGATAAGCAAATTGAATATGCCATTCTGATAACACTTTTTTCAAAAGGTAAGTTTTCCTCTGGAAGTTGCAACCCTATTAATATCTTATGTCCAGGTCTTCCCTTCCATTGCTTGTATTTTGCATCACCAAGTGGCATCTCTGGTGGAGATCAACTGACCACTGATGACACCAAGTTGTCCAGAGGGCAAATGACTCTATCAATATTCTATTAATAAAGACTCCATTACTCTTTATTGCCTGCTTCCTTCCAGGTACCCTGAAACCTGGATTTCCACCGGGGCTGGGAGCAGAGTCCTCATGTTCTCATCTCTCAGCTGCCTGGTCAAGCCCTGAGGACCCCCAGCCTCCCACCAAAAAGGTGCAATGTAATTCTACAGAAGAACTCAACAAGGTGCTTTTACTGTGTTGCCATAGGGCTGCAAAAGACAGTCATGGCTTAATTCCAAATGCTCACTTTTTTATTCTCTGATTTTGTTTGTTTCCTGGACTGTGTATGCAGCAGCACGTACTCGTGGGATTTTAAAGATGGTTTTTGCAATCATTCTTTGCAACCAGTTTCTGCTATGGACTAGCTGAGAACAGCTGACCAGAGCCTGAGGATGCTCTGGAGGAAAACAGGCTGGCCATCCTCTCCCTGGTCCTCACTGTCACCAAAAGTCAAAACTCTCACAATGCCTCTAAACCCTTCTACTGCTGAAGGTCTGGCAGCTAAAGAACCATCCATTTCCTCAAAACCAACCTATGAAATTAATCATTTTGATAGGTGCCAGGATAACATTGTCCTATTTTGTAGGAATTCATGTTCTGAAATGAGTTGAGCTACAAACAAAGTAAGTAGAAAAGCAGAAAGATATGTGAACACAGATTTACATAGTTGGTATGACAACAGGGATGTTTTGTTCAGATAAGACAGAAAGGCCTTGAGGGGAGAATGAAAGAATATGTACACTCAAAAAAATTGCAAATCTGGAACAGCTTCCCCAAGATAGACAAGAATTTATTAATAATTTCCTTCAAAGAGAAGATAGGGCTGGCACACAGGAGAATTAACCTGAGACTTGTCAGTGCTCTATGAGCTGAACAAGCAGCGAACAAACCTCCAGGTTAGCTCAGAGCTGCAGCTGGGAGGGATGGTTAGTTATTAATTGTTAATTGTATGAACATTTCCTCTGCCTTTCCTAACAAAGTTCAGTGTGTTTGAGAGATAAAGAGCTACAGCCCTTCTGGACCATTTACACTCAGCCTTACAAGCTCTCCCAAGGTTCAGCTTTGAGTGTACATGCCAGGAGCCTGCAGGAATCCCCATTTTTGTGGGTGAAGCCCTGGAGGCCTGCTGACCCTCACAGAGAGGCACAAACTGGGGAAACGCTGCAGCCAAGAGCCATGGCCACCCTGGTAGCGTGAGACAAAACCTGGCCCCTGCTTTTGTCACTTACAGTGAATTTTTGTTTCAGAGCTCCCACAGGAGCAAAGCACCAGGACTGCCTGGAGCAGCTGCTGCTTCCCAGCGCGGTGCTTGCATGCTGGAGAAAACCCTATTCCCTTCCCAGGAAACCTGTGCCGGGGGCTGTGGGGATGGTGGGAAACGCCACCAGAGTGGGGCTGTGCTATCCCAGCTGCAGCAAAGCAGGCACGGAACAAACCCTGCCTTTCCTTCCCGAACTGCAGCTTGCCAGCGCATTCCTTTCTCTGGCGGCCAGCACGGCTGTAAGGTCGCTGCCCACCCTCCCTCGGTGCCTGGCGGGAGCTGCTGAGGCAGCGCCGGGGCTGCTGTCCCTCCCTGCCCTGCAGGGATGCAGGGCATGCAGCAGAGGCTGCTGTCTCTCCCTGCCCTGCAGGGATGCAGGCATGCAGCAGAGGCTGCGCATCCCCCGGGGCCGCACCCGGCAGCAGCGGCCAGGGAAGGTCTCTGGAGAGATGTGGAGCATGGCAAGTGGAAATAACAGCACAGATGGGTTCGCCTTGAACCATGAGCCAGCCGCTGGCAGCACTGGAAATACCTCTCCAGGTAATTCAGTTTTTCTCTGCACAGTAAAGGACAAAACCACAGGTAGATTCTCATAAGCCCCACCAGGGCTCCTCCCAAAGGCACTTCTGATGGGGGAAGATGGACAAACTGCAACGGAGAGTCTGAACACTTCCCACTTTGTTATCCCCTGATTTTATGCACAACAAGGAGTTTTCAGTTCTCCAAACTTAACAGGTATGACTGTTTCTATCTCCAATTTAGCAATGTTAATCAGAAAAATCTGTTTTGTGGAAACTTGTGATAGTCTGGAGAGCTGTCATTGTGTTTTCTTTGGAGTAACAGAAAAGAGAGCATGAGATAATGGGCTTTGAAAATGTTGAATTGTTTCAGTTTGAGGAATTATGATGCTTTGTGCTAAAACTACAAAGTCATAATCCACTATAAAAAATTAAACAGCTTATGTACCTTACACTCTCATACATTCCCATTTTAGAGCTTGTATTTTCATCTGCCTCAGAAGCCAAAATGACACAAATTGAAATGATCAAATCAAAGTGAAACATTTTTACCCCAACAAAATGAAACACCTTTGATGGCATTGAAACTAAACAAGAAAGGCAAAATGATTTGACACTTCCCATCACAACTTAGTAGTGACACACTTCTGTGAGAGGTTTCTGGTTGAGGATTCAGGGGCCCCGTGCCCTCCCTGTCCCCACCTCCTGCTCCCTTCCCACGTGCTGCCTTCATCTACAGCATCTCACACTCGCTTAAGAAAGAACTTACAAACTCTTGTTTAAGAAAGAACATTATGCTTTGTAAAATCCTACAGAAATTTTTATGAGAGACTTAGGAAACAAGAACTGCATATTCCATCTGCTACATTCAGTATCTGAGAAGTAATAAAGTTAGAAAACAAGATAACGCAGCCCAAAAATACTAAAAGCCTTTCAGTCCAGGCCAGTCAAAGTGGAATAAAAAGAGGAATTAGCTGTAAAAGTCATTAGTATGTGATTTTATTCCAAAATGCTCAATATTTCTAGGTCTGGCCTTCAATATTCTAGAGAGGAGAAATCTTAAACCCTGATTTTTGTTTTGACTTCAGGGAGCTCCTGTTTACAGAGCAGTGTCTGAGTCAATTATTTAACTATCACAACAGAGACATCAGCTGAGACTCAGTTAAGCTGCTGCTCTACCTTTGCATCCCGAGGGTCTCCCTCTGGCTCCGGGGCTTTTCTCTGTCTGGCTGCTAAAGAAACAGCCTGGCCAAAAGCGCTGCACTGTGCCCCTTCCACCGATTCCCTCCCGAGGGGAGAGAAAAACTCATTTACACACGGTTCTTCCCCAGAGGACAAGGGTTCTTTGCCTTGTCAGCAGCAGCGGGGTCGGGGCACGGCGGTGCCAGTCTGGACAGCTCCAGCAAGCCCGCGCATCCCCCGCGCATCCCCCGGGCATCCCCGCGCATCCCCCGCGCATCCCCCGGGCATCCCCCGCACATCCCCCG
>VWZV01011466.1:130130-143859 GCA_013397155.1 Irena cyanogastra
CCCGGCCATCCCCCGCGCATCCCCCGGCTCCAAGCGCCCCTCTCGGCCCGGCCAGCTCCGCTCCCCGCCGCTCCCCCGACAGCAGCTCCCGTGTCCCTCCCGGACAGGATGCAGCATTAAAAATGGATCTCGTTCCGTACAGAGCAGCAAAGAGACACAGCGGGGACAGCAGGGGCAGCAGGAAAAGGAAAAGGAAAAGGAAAAGGAAAAGGAAAAGGAAAAGGAAAAGGAAAAGGAAAAGGAAAAGGGAGTTTCAACTCTTGTAACAAGAGGTGCATCTCAGCCTGTGAGATCCTCAGGCTTGACTTGGCTTGCAAGTGCTTCAATGGGTTGCAGCTCAAATGTGCTGCTCTGAGGAAAGCAGAGCACTTTGTGCCTGACAGATTAATTGGAGCTTTTACTTCAAACACTTCTCAGAATAAACCCACAGCACAGGAATGAGTTATACAACTGGAAACACACTCACAGAAAGAGCCTACAAACATAAAATACCTCCGGAGCTAATCCCTTCCCTAGCGTGTGATCTTGGTCTTTGGACAGCCTTGGAAGGCCCTGAAGAGGGTCCCATCCTTCCCCACGCCTGTTTTTGTGTCCCCCTTGCTCCAGTCACCCCCTGGGGTCAGCACACACTGAACAGCTCAGGAAAACTCATCCCCTTTGTGACCTTGCTCTGCTCAGAGACCAACAGGGTTTGCTGCGTCTGGGGCTCATTGGCTTCTCCCATCTGACCTGCCCTCCTGCCAGGGAAGTTGACTGAATAGTGTTTTTATTTCTCCAAATCATATTCCTAATTTGAAGAGATAGTTTTGGACAAATTTACTAAAAAGTGTGGTGATCTATGGGGCAGCTTTCTAAAAGGAGCTGTTAAATGCTGGCGCCAAACCATCCATGGGAGCTGAAAGCAAATTCATTGCACAGCCTGGGGTAAGGTCTGAAGAGATTCTCTTACCATTTCCATGAGACAAGAGGGACTGACAGTGCTACAATCAACAGAAACAGGGCAGAGCAAATAGATGTAAGAGCAAGGTCAGAACCAGCCTTTAAATCGTTAAATAGCAAACCATGCTGGCTTCATTATTTCATTTAATGACACATGAACTATGGAGGTGTGGGAGTAGAAAATTAATATCTGGAAAAGCCAAGACTCAAATGAAAACATTTTATCAGACAAAGATCCTCTTCCTTTCTTTAAAAAGGCTAAAAAAAGAAGAGGGAAATATCCAGAATAATTAGCCCAAATAACACCATTAATCCTGAGCAGAAAAAGACACATGTTCTTCCTGGATCCCTGGAGTGGGATGAGAACATTTTATCCTATGCAGTGTTGTGATCGCCCTTGTTTACTTGTTGCACATCGAATGCTCCTCTTCCAACAAGCAGCAGCCATTGCCAGTCCTTCAGCAGAGCCCAACCTCAGTGTTCAGCTCATATTCAGCACTGTTTCGGAGCCAAAATGCTGAAAATAATCTACCACTTGAACTTACTATTATCTGGACTGCCAAAGCCAGCTGCTCTTGCTGCCTAGCATGCCCTTTCAAAGGAAACACACTATTTCTCCCAGCCTTGGGTCTCCTCTCACACACTGGTGGAAGCAGGATAGCTCTTCTGAAGGCAGTGGAGCTGTAGAGATGTGAGCCTGAGGCATGTGAGAGGCATTTATTGCTGTTGTGATGTCTCTGTTGCCATAACTTCCCAGCCCCTCAACCAAGTACGTGCTCCAGTTGTGCTGGGAGCTGTACAACATGTAATCCTTGCAGCACTTGGGCTCAAAGCAGCCTGGTTTGTTTTCTCTCTGGTGAGGAGCCACCTTGGCTGGTGCCCTCAGAAACACCTGCAGTGCTGAGACAGGGCCAGAGCCCAGAGCTCAGCTCACCTGTGCAGCCAGCACAGCCCCAGCACCGCAGTCACAGCCCCCCTGCCCTGTTCCACTGCTGTCCATCCTGCATCCTTCAGATGGTGCTCCTTCCACTGCCTGCTGGCTGTGCCAGCCCTCCTGGCCTTTGGAAACAGCCTCGGAGTGCACTGCCAGGGATCCAGCTCCAGATCCTTCACAGCAGCACCAGCGGCAGGGAGGGAAACAGCCCTGGCCTGTGCTTCCCCCAGGGCACAGGCTGGAGTCTGCCCTGCAGCATCTCCAGTGCTTTATTACCCACATTTACCACAGTGAAGACAAGCCTAAGCCATGCTGTGGTCCCCATGGAAACAAGTCCAAAGAGCTCTGGCTGACTATTAATCCAGGTACACAAGTGCCCTTTCTCTTCCCAAGGTCCCGAGGAAATGTCTCCTGTTAGAAGCCCCAGGAGCAGAGGGACACGCAGCAGGACACACACCTGGGACAGTGTAGCTGGGGCTGGCATGGGATTTTACCTGCTTTACCTGTAGGAAAATGGAAAGGAGGGATCCTGTTCGAATCTTTAGCATGTTCCCACCCTTTTATCCCACACTGAAATTGTTCAGAGACATGAAGTCACCTCTGTGTCCTTGGTCTCGGTGCTCGAAGGCCAGTGGTGGCAGTGTCAGGGATGGTATTGGGGATGACAAAGTGTTTGCAAGCAGGGGTGAATAATTTCCCCGAGGACACCCTCGTGATTGCACTCAGGAGAAGAAAACGTTCTGCCTTTGGCCTTGGCTTTAGTGCTTTAGCAGCCCCAGGCCCACCCGTCAGCCCCTCCAGCCCGGTCCCTGCTCAGCTGCCAGCACAGAACCAACACAACCCCGGCACCAAACTGCCACACATCGGGTCTGGGCACGCGAGAGCCACCCCGGCAGCACAGGGCAGAGGGGCCTTCAGAGAGCTCAGAGCCCTCTTCCTCTGGAGCAGATGACAGGCACTAAGGAACTGCGCTGGCAGGAAACGTGTGCCCTCTCCTTCACCCTTGCCTGGTTCTCAGGCTAAATTTGCACTGGAGAGTGATGGAAAATTTATGTCTATATCAGAAAATAAGAAAAAAATTCATATAAGCAGGATAATCTAAATTTCTGATCTCTATAATTTCAAAATATTTTTGTAATATAAAAAGGTTAAATTTTAATATTAATTTTTAGCATTTATTAGCTGAAGCTTTATTGTAAAAGCTGTTTTGAATCACACACCAGAAAATAATTTCCAAGCTTCTCTTAATCTCCTGCTTTAAATTTGTTTCAAAGAAGGGAGCCCTGCAAACTGTCATTTTCCTGTACCAGCTTCAGCTTCAACAGTCATCTTCCAACAAAAATATTTTGCCAGAAAGTTCCCAAACAGCATTTCTACAGCATCACATTGTTCCTAGATCTTAAAATAGGAGACTTAGGGTTATCAATCCCAGAGTCTTTCTTGGCCATAAACACATTTTTTCTTAAAGGGAAAGCAGAGTTGTGAGCACCTTCACCAGCAGGTCTGGCTTCCCAGCTGGTCCTGGTGGCCACTTGGTGCCTGCCCTGCAGGAGGTTCTCCAGGCTGGGAACGGGCAGTGGCAGGGCCCAGCACCAGTGGAGACAGAGCTGGGAGCCCTTGGCCATTCCCACCTCTCAAACTGGTGTCCTGGCAGAGCTGAGCTCCTCTGCAGGCATTGCCATGCCTGGCAGCCCTGACCCCCCGAGCAGAGCACCCCTTGTGTCCCCGTGCTGTGAGCCAGGGACCTGTGGCACCCCTCTAACCTGCTCTTGTGGAAACGAAAGCTGTAGATTTGCCTTCTCCATTGCCCCCTGTTCTTTCTCCCCTAACAGAAAGGGTGCCCTGAGGAGTGAAAAGATTAATTCCTTCTCCCCTCTGCCTCTTTCATGACAAGCTACAACCAGCTTTGCTGATGAGACGCCTCACAGCACATGCACGAGCTGGCACAGCACTGGGCTGCTGGAGCAGATGTGCAGGAGCCCTGGGGGATGGACAGGAAGGTTTGAGAGCTCAGCCCCACAGGACAGGGGCACAGGACAACGGGCACAGCAGCAGCACCAGCCGGGCAGCCCGAGGCACCGTGGGCTCCCTGCCCTGGCAGCAGAGCAGGGCCTGCAAACGCAGGGATCTCACTGCTGGCTCAGCCCAGCTCCTCTGTGGCTCCTGGCTCCTCATCACGAGCCAAAGTGGTGCAAGATGGCAAAGGCACCGATCACGCTCCCCTCCCAGGAGCTCCACCAGCTTCAAATGTCTAAAGCAAACAATACCAGCAGAGCAGCAATCATGTACTGGAAGTTTCCTTTTCTGTCTTGCATTAAACAAAAGGCTTTTTACTTTCCATTTGTGCTGGAAGACTCGGGATCTCCGGGCTGTGCTGGAGAGAGCTGCATCCCCCACCCAGGGCCATGGCACTGCGGGTGTGACCACGCTGCCACAGGGAGCTGGCACTGTGGCACTGGGGGCTGCACGAGGAACAACACTGGGCCTTCATCCAAAAAAACTTCTCTCCAAGCCTTCCCAGATACAAGACTGTCTTCACTGAGCCATCACACATTCTTTAAGCAAGGACACTGAAGATAAGACCACAACAAATGGAAATGAAAATCAGCCAGTTTTAAAGAGTCACACATCCCCTCACTCGAGTTCAGTAGCGGCTGCTCAGAGGACACACACAGATCCTGCCTCTATCCTCCAGGCAAACTCAAACAGGAATTGCTTACGCTCTGAAAAGTGACTCTGTTTTGCACAGTTTCCAGGTAAAGTCTGAGTTAGAGGCATTTTTACAAAGAAAAGAAAAGGCCCATCATCGTCTGTGCCACAGATGGAAAGCTGAGTGGTTTGTGAGCACAAGATCAGGGTCAGAACAGGTCTGTCTGGGTTTTCTGTTTCTAGTCAAAAGCTTTACAAAATAACTCTGTGCCAGCACCTCCCACAACCTTCTTTGCATGGAAAGGGTAGTGACCTCCTGAGCAGCTAAAAAATGAAAATAACCGAGGTCCTTCTGAGCTCTTTTCTTTCCTGCAGAAGAAGAAAGGCTGGGAGAGGAGATGGAACCCACAGTGACTGGAGGACATTTAGGATGCCCTGTTACCCTCTTCCAAATGACTCCTGCATTCAGCCAGGCTCCAGCTTTTCACAGCAGCTTCAGCACCAAGCAAAATACAGGAGCTAATCCTCAGAGGCAGCAGCTGAAACAACTGGAGGTCAGACAGCCAGATCCTGCTGGGTATGTTTGAGTCTTTCAGAGAATTGTGAAGTTTTTCATAGAAAGAAAAGGTTATGTTTGAGCTCCTGTCTTTTCTCAGAATTAAGGTGTCCTGGTCCCTCCTCACCATCCTCTGCTCTGCCCTGGAGGGAGCCACAGTGGAGTCCATATGCCAAGAAACAACAAAATATTTAGATACTTATTTCTTGGTTGGACTAAGAGATATGGGCTGTTAGGCATTTGCATAGGAATTAGGGCCATTAGAGCCTTTCAAAACTGGACTTAAAATTTGTTTTATCCTTACTGAACCAGAAAGCCTCTGGCATCATCATGAGAACAAATCCCACAGGGGCTGGCTATTTTCCACATCACTGCCTTATCCCTTGGGCATTAACACTTGTGAAAATTCATGGGAAAACACACACATGAGACTGCTTTGGGCAAAAATCCCTGGCCTTACAGAATATACAGTGGTGAATGATGATCTCAACATAAAATTAATGACCTGAGAATATTTTTTACTTTTCTTGTCATAATGATGAATTTGGAGAACTAATAAAGACAGTGGATAAAAATGGTTAATGTTCCTCTGCAGATGGTCACAGTTTATTACTATTATTCCTATATCATTATCATAATGATTCAGAGACTGGCAGGGAGAACCTGACCAGCAGTGCAAAATGTCTTGGAGGTGAATGTCACTTTTAGCTCCTCCAGAACTGTTCCTTCTTTAGAGCTCTCTAACAGTAACTGCTGCACAAGACCCTCTCCAAAAATTTATCCCTCTCATTTGCCTGTGTTTCCTCAAGAAAACAAAAATAGGAATTTCTGCAGACAGCTCCCTTTCTGAGCAGGCACAGGCCCACAGGCTCTTGCCAGGGCACACTGGCAAACGTGGTGGTGCTTTACAACCCGATACACCTGGAAGGAAGAGCCTTTTGTGACCTATCAGAATTTTAAATGGGAAGCAGAACTAAAATATTTCATAGCAGCAAAGTTTCCTGGACTTGACTTCTAGCTGAGGAGCCTTCCTGAGCACAGCTCAGCTGTCCTTTCCGAAATACAATGTGTACTGAGCACTCTCTGCTGTGTCTGAATAGCTTCACTGCTCTGCTTTTCTCTTCAAAACCATGCATATTCTAGGGTTGTTTTTCTTTAAATAGTCTGGTCTGGCCTGGCAGGAATGAAAGGCACAGAGGAACAGGCCAGTTCTCTGCTCACCTCTTTGCTGTGCTTAGTTATGGACGTGGTCCAATCTCCCACTGAGCAAGAGGCCTAATCTTTCAGGTTAGGAAAAACCTGGGCCAGGCTCTGAGTTTCACACCTGAGGGAACTGCTGCACAGAGCAACTTTTCTTTTGAATCAAGCCTTGAGTCTCTTAGACCAAGGCCTGGCTGACAGCATCTCCTTCCCTGCTTTGTCCTGTTCCTCCACCAGCTTTGCTTACTCAATTTTGAGCACAGTGAGACAAGTTCAGCCAGAAGAGAGGCACTGGGAAGCCTCTGTATATTCCCAGCCAGGGCAGACAGGAATGATTTCCATTGCTGCCAACAGCCAGAAGGGCAGAGGGGAGCTGAGAGCTGCCAACAGCTGAAAGCAGCAGGGCCCCAGAGAGCCAGGAGCTGCCAGCGGTGGCTGGACCTGATCTCCTGATCCCAGACCAACACAGCAGGCACGTCCAAGTAAAGGCTCTTTGACACTGCAGCCTTAAATCCTCCTGCTCCACTGGCGTCCCAGCAAGCCCAAATGGTGTGTGGCACCTCTCTGCTGGAGAAGTGCAGCCTGTGTCCCAGGCAGCTGCCCACAGCAGCACATGGCACTGCACCCCTATCCATGAGGGCAGATGTGCTGGCTCTATTGTCCCCAGGACACTGTTTGTTACACAAAGCAAGAAATAAAATTCAAAACAAAATAAAACAAAGCTATTTTCATTACTCCAGATATTTTAACTAGGTGGGACTGCCTCCTACTACTGATGATAAAATGTTACATTAAAATCAAATGATATTACGGGAGCATGTTGCAGAGTAAGAGCATGAGATTAAAAGCCAGCTGTAATTTTAGCAGTCTTGTCTGTAACACCAGTGCTCCTCAGACTCTGGATGAGGATGATGAACATGTTTTACAGACACGCTTTTACTGGCTATAATTTATAGCCTGAAGCACTACTGTCTTTGTATGAAAAGAACAATTCTGTTTTCCAGTGAGCAAGCAGCTCTCCAGAAGGCACCTAAGTCCTCCAGAGAGAGGCAAAGGCAACAAAATGTTTAAGGCAGAATAAAGAATTTACTGCTGGACCAGCAGAGACTATATATAACCTCTTTTGCCAGTGGCCTTCCCTGAACAGCACCGAGAGATTCCAGCTGACAATGAGATGCAGCAATCTGGCAATCTGCTGCCTGATGTGCAGGGTCTGAGGGGACAGCAGGCTCACTTTTCCAGTAAAAAGAGACGTGTCCCGTGCAAACACCACTCCGAGCTGCCCTGCAGGGCACCGGCGCTGTGGGCAGTGACCGTCACTGCCCTCCCCCAGCTGGAAAAGCCCCTGGCACAGCAGCACAGCTGCCCCCCTCCTCTTCCTCCCCCTTTCCCCCAGGACATCCTTCAGCCCCACGGAGAGCTGATCCCACAAGAGCCTTGGGGACAAGGTGCAGCCAGCCTGTCCCGCAGGTGTGACCGTGGGGTGACAGAACAGCCCTAAGGGGGCCCTCGCCCTGGTTCCACCTGACAGCATTGAGCAGCAGCACTGAAAGAAAACCGAACTTTGCAGAACCAAGCCCAGCCTCTTTTGCTCCCCAGTTAAAATGGATTTGTGGCACATCAGTTATCCAGCACTAATGAGCCATCTGAGATCTAACTAATAAAGAGGTGAAAAACGTTCATTCCAAACATGCCTGTTTCCCAAAAATGTACCCAATTTATGCACATTTAATTACTGCAGTTGCAGAATAAAATAGCCTTTGCCTGTATGTTCCCAGTAATTGCACGTGGCCATTAGCATAGTCTATGCATTAAAGAACATCTTAATATTTAGTGGCAAAAATAGTATCAGCTCTGTAGATGGTATAAATGAATGGCTCTAAAGTTCTCACAGTTTACTTCCAGTAAGGTTTGCTGTAATTTTTAACCAATCAACATATTTTTGGTTGACAAATGTGAGCCGATATGGATCATGTTGCTTTGTGAGGCTGAAAATAGATTTTGCAAATATGTTTCAGAGTGCGGAGGTGGTGCATGCAAGTGAAGCAAAAGACGAGCAGAGAAAAGATGGACACGTTTTGGTTCCTGAGGCTGG
This sequence comes from Irena cyanogastra, assembly GCA_013397155.1. Classification (NCBI taxonomy): domain Eukaryota; kingdom Metazoa; phylum Chordata; class Aves; order Passeriformes; family Irenidae; genus Irena; species Irena cyanogastra. The sequence continues at coordinate 138,504 of VWZV01011466.1, forward strand.
ATTTGAGCCTGTCTCATCTGTCTGTGCTCATTAATCAGTCCAGAAAGGAAACACTGATCCTTTCACAGAGTGCAGAGAGCGCCACTGGGAGCAGCAGTGCCTGCAGAGGGTACAGCAGAAACGCCACCCCGTGTGTCCCACTGTCACACCACCGGGGCAAAGGGCAGGCACTGGTGCTCAGTTCCACTTTCTAACGGAGCCTACAGGATCTCCCAAGCTGCACTGACTTAAAAAAAAACTAGATACTTGTAGGGTGAAATAGAATTTTACAGGAGTGCTTTTTCCCTTCCACTCCTATTCTGCACACACAAAGAACACAGAGAAGGGCGTCGTTGAGGTTACACACAAAAACCAGGCTTAGTCAGACTTTCTGCAGTCTGGGTCAGCACAATCCTTGCCCCCAGTCTGGCTTGGGGCCCTGGGTGCAGAGAGGCTGGGATGTCTGTGTGCATGAAGAGGGTGAGCATGCAGAGCCCAAATGCAGCTCCCCCAGCACACAGCTCAGCTGAGCCCCACGTGCTCAGAAAATCTGGTCTTTAAGGCACCCATATCTCAAATCTTCTGCTCTTAAAATTTAAGATCCAAGGCAGCCCTAACATTCACCAAACCCACACAGAAACTGGATGTTTGTTTGGGTTTTAGTTGGAAGACAGTTTTATGATGTAAAAACAAATCTCTATTACTGCTTAATATTTTGTCATACTCCAACTTTTTGCTTCTTCTAAAGAAAAAGAGACACTTCATTGAGTTATTCATTCATTTCAGGAAAAACAATATTTGAGAACTCTGAAAAACGTTCAAGAGCAACTAAAGTGAAGATCTGTAACAGCTGGAGTGGAATCACTACTTGTTCAAAACTAAAATTTGCTACAACCGTATGATTTTATGTCTGGCAAAATATAGTAAAATCATTGCATAATAAATTACTTACAACTGACCTATTTTTATTTAGACCAAGCAGAGAAAAAATATCTGCAAATGAGCTGTAGGAGGAGGAGGGGCCCAGAGAGTGTCTAGGGGAGCTACAGGGAGCGAAGCCCATTGAAGAAAGACACAAGGAGAAGTCAGTCTGTGTCTCTGGGATGGAGACAGCCCTCACTCTCAGAAGAAAGAGCACGGGAACCCGAGGATCCAGCTGGACAGAATGTGTATGAGAAGTACTTAACTGAGCAAAATGTGCATGGCTGTCTTCCCCACAGCTTTGGTTTGGTAAAATTTCAGTGGACGGCTTCCAGCTCCTGGTCCATGGAGCCATAGGGAAAAGGCAATTACATGGGGAGTGCACAAAGAACTCCTGAAAGGGCCTGGCCCCTTGGCAGGACACAGCATGAAGAAGGAGGGAGCTGTTGGTGAAGCCAAGGCAGCTCAATGCCTTGTGTCAGTCCCCAGGTGCCCAGGGAACAGCTGGAGAGCCCTGGGGCCAGCCACCCTGGGAGCTGCTCCTCTCTGGGCTGGGAGCTGCCTCCTGTGCCAAAACTGGGAGTTCACAGGGCTCTCAGCTTCGAAGAAAGCATGCCCAAGAGAGCAGACAGCTTGCACTGAGGTCCCCAGACCATCTGTGCACAGCTACTGCAGAGCAATGTGTTTATTCTCCTACGGTTTGATAGATTAGTTATAAAGTACCCACCCAATTTTCCACTGCAATTATGCAGAAGCAAGTGAGCTGAAATAGGTTCTGGAGTTGTCTGCAGGTGACATCCATGCATGTTTCTAAGTTTATGATCTTAACCAACACACACTGTTCTGTGCCTAAAGGACATTGACACAGTGAATCATGCTCTCAAAGAAAGCAGCAATTTTCTGCCTTTCTCCTGTTACTCAAACTAATGCACACACTAAATGAACTTCTGTCAAATACCTCAAAATAACTGTTACACACCAGCACCCAGCGCTGCCTTAGCTTGGCTCTTCTCAAAAATCCAGGGTGTAGTCTTAATTCCACTGAAGCTGAGGCAAAATACCCAGTTCAAAGACTGGTGTAACATCCTTTGTACTTAGTCTGCCAATGTGATAGAAATGGACGTGATAGGAGAGGAGCAGAAGAAATATATTCTGATAGGAAATGCTCTTTTTCAAATACTGAAATTCTCCAATTTACATTTTATCCAAACACTGTCCATTGGAAAAAACTCATCTGTTCTATGGTTGCAGCTCATTCCTCCCATGCCCCCAATTCTATTTCTGAATGCTTTTTAGAAACCCTTTTCCCATTAAAGCAGTGTAGCATTGGATTTTTTTCTGAGTGACAACGGAAACGCATAAAGGGGGACGGAGGGAGAACAGGGAAAGGCCTTTCCATTTCCACACTGCCCTGTGCTCCCCTGCACTGGGGTGCTGGGGGGTCACGCCGTGGCAGAGCAAGCAGCAAACCTGCGCGACCAAAGTGGGGACACGGCGCAAGCTCTGTGTCTGACTGAAGGTGACACAGGGTGTCACAGAGCTGCTGTGTCAAACAGACAGGGAAAGGAAATAACAAGGGACACTTCACAGCTGTCCGGACTGAGGTTTGCAGGCACAGCCATTTGAGCATTGCAGGGGCAGAAACTTTTCCTCAGGTCTCGTACCAGCACGTATCCTTCTATTAATGGCAAAAGCACACCAGAATTAGACATATTCTTCTCTGGAGCTTCTTTCTGCTCCTGTGTATTTATAGCCTCTTTCAATCCAGATAACGTGGCTGACAAAGCAGGATTGATTTGATTAGCATGTAAATAAAGCCTCATTGCTGCTCCTAGCTTGTCTGTCACGGTTATGTTTTGATGGGATTTCTGTCTGCCTTTTCTATTTACATCTACTTCTTAGAATCTTAGAACCATTTACGGTGGAAAAGACCTCTAAGATCATCAAGTCCAATTATTAACCCAGCACTGTCAAGGCCAGCACTAACTCATGCCCCCAGGTGTCACCTCTACATAGCTTTCAAATCCCTCCAGGGATGGGGACTCCACCACTGCCTCATTTGTGGCGCTCCTGAGCCTGGGTTTTGGGAAGGGTTCAGGTCTCTGGGAACAAAGGCCCTATCCCGAGATTTGGCACTTACTCCTGACCCAGCTGCAGGAGCAGGATTCCATCAAGGCCAGCCTGCAACTCCCTCCTCACGAGGGAGAGCGAATGCTGGTATACCAATGTCTCATTTTTCAAGCTGAAGGGTTCTGAACAGCTTATGGGGAAAAGAAAGAATTCAAACACGTTCCACTGAATGCTGGGAGCAGAGCAAAAGGAGCCTCAGATGGAGAGGTTCCAGATTGCATGGTTCAAGTAATGGTTAAATACCTGCTCCCCAGAATTAAACAAAGAAATCCCTTTTCCAAATAAATTCTACCACACCCCTGTCACTTGCAGAGCTGGGGTTGTTCTGAGTGACTGCAGTGAGGAAGGATAAATCTGCAGAATTTTCTAACAGAAAGAGCTCCAGGACTGAGCCCTGACAGTGAAAGATGGTTCACAATAACCTGTTAACAGGAGACAGAATCCCAATAAATGGAAGTGGCAGAAATCCACAGTACAAAGCAGCAGACTGCGAGCTAAAACTGATCATCAGATAAACTGCTATTACCAACACAGGACTTAAAAATAAACACAGAAATTGTCTTGCAAAACTCTCAGAAGAGATGCTAAGCAAAGGATGGGGTCTGTCTCCACGGGCACTGTGTGCACACTCACACGCCCCAGGGATGGGCCTGGAGTCAGATGTGCAGTCAGAGCAACAGGACAGATCAGGAAAAACAGAACTTCTGATTCAAACTGAAAGGAAGAAATCTCATGTTTGAGGTTTGCCCAGAATAACACTGCAGAAGGCTTTGTTAAAGCCATGCCACATCAGTTTGTTTCCAGTGCTGGAGCAGCCAAGGGAATACACCTGCTGAACCTTCACACTGCTTGCTCTGGAAACTGTGGAAAGGGTTTGTCTGATGTGAGGAACAAAGAGCAGCACAAAAAATAAGTTTAACCAGTGTCTCTCTAAAACAAATCCAACAAAGCTGTGCTTTCAGATGGAATATTATTCTTCAAAAACTACTCCTTTACAATCCCTGAGGAAGCGCAGGGGAGGCCCCAGCACCTGGGGCACTCCTGGCCTTTCCATGCACTGCCAGGCTCCTTAGGTGACCTTGGCAAAGCCATCACTGAGTACCTGAGCCCCCTTCCTGAGACAGGATAAAGGCATTTCTGCAGGTAACCTGGTCCCATCACAGACTGCAGGCAGTCACCACACTGAGGGCAGGGACCCGAGACAAAGGAGCCAGCCCAGCTCTTCCATTTCTGCTCTTGCTCAATAACCTCCCATCTAATGTTGGGGGAAGGATTTATTATCATCAGCCAGCAAAGAAGCCACCTCAGAAGCACTCGCTCGCTTTCGTGCCCCCTCTGGGCTGTGGAAATTAACGGCTGTTAATTTGTGAGCAGAGGCAGGGCACTGCCAGCGGGACTGCTCCCTGCCCAGGTGCAGGATCCAGGTTAATTTGTGAGCAGAGGCAGGGCACTGCCAGCGGGACTGCTCCCTGCCCAGGTGCAGGATCCAGGTTAATTTGTGAGCAGAGGCAGGGCACTGCCAGCGGGACTGCTCCCTGCCCAGGTGCAGGATCCGGGAGCTGTGCCTCGGCTCCCGCTGGGGGTTAGTGCTCCAGCCACGGCAGGATTCAGCACGGAGGCTCTGCAGCTCAAGCCCTTAGAAACTCTGCACGATGACAAATTTTATTATGAGATAAATCACAATATATCCGATTAATCTCCCTGTTTGTGGCAGCAGGGTTAGACTGCAGGCTGACAGCCTGCATGCTTGGATTATATTATCCAAAGGAAGCACCAGCCAAAGACTGCCTAATGTCATTTTCCCTCATTAGGAGGTTATTAGTGATTGCACTCGCAGCGCTGCGCTGCATCCCGACGCTCGGCAGTATTTCGGGGCGTGGCAGTTTCTACTCTCATTTAGAGGGAAAGGGAAGCGATAAAAGTTCACCGTGTTCATCCCTGCCCGGTTCACGTGGTCCTTGAATCAAGGTTCCGTGGCCATCAGGTGGCAGGACACGAGCAGGACACTGTCAGCAGCAATGTCCCGGGCTGGGGTGAGCGGAGGAACTGAACCCAGCGCAGCCCTACGGCCGAGACTGCCCCGAGGCACCAGGTGTGAGCCCCGCACCTGCGCTGCTCACACAGGCTGTGCCCGGCTGTGCCCGGCTATGTCCCTCTGTGCCCCCCTCTGTGTCCCTCTGTGTCCCACCCCGCTCCACCCGGCCCAGCCCCGGCCCAGCCCCGGCACAGCCCGGCACGGCCCCAGTACAGCCCGGCACAGCCCCGGTACAGCCCGGTACAGCCCGGCACGGCCCCAGTACAGCCCGGCACAGCCCCGGTACAGCCC
>VWZV01011466.1:150528-180690 GCA_013397155.1 Irena cyanogastra
TTCTCTTCTCTTCTCTTCTCTTCTCTTCTCTTCTCTTCCCTTCCCTTCCCTTCCCTTCCCTTCCCTTCCCTTCCCTCTGCTGCTCCCCTTGGTCAGCAATCTCTGCCATGGCCCTGTGACTCTCCAGTCCCCAGGGAGGGCTGCACAACTGCACCCGTGTTCAGCTCCCCTCCCCAGCACAGATCAGCTCTGCCTGCAAGACTTCTTGCAGCCTCTCTGGGAATCTTCTAGATGCTCCTTTCACTTATTTTTTTCTTTTTTTTTTTTGAAGCCTACAGCTCTTTATTAGAATTTGCTCTAATCTTATTTTAATTCCTTCTGCAAAGTCTCTTGCTGCCTTAGATCTACTTTAATTCCTTTTGCAAGATCTCCACCTCTTGTTTTATGTCTCCATTTAAAGTCTTTTGGCCTAAGGTCCTAGGCTGTGTGCATAGCTTGGGTATTTGCTCCGTCAGATTCAGCAGCAATTCCAGCTCACAGCTTGTTCCTTTGAAAGCAGCTCCTGCTCCTGATAGCCAGACTTATCCCTGTTTGATCTGGATCAAAGTTTGGGGCCCCACTAAGATGACCCAATTAATAGGAAAAACTGACAAAACACTTAGGCATTTCTCTGATGAAATCCTACTTATTTATGCAGATTGAACAGCCCTGGTTCCCTGAAAAAGAACAGGAGTGAGGTTTCCTTTCTCACAGCCCCAGGCATGCATCAAACAGGACTCAGTCTCCCTAACTGCTCCTTTTAAACTTTTTGGGATAACCCTCCAAGATGCCCCTCTGATTTATTCCCTTCCCTGTCTCTGTTTCTCCATTCTCTATTCTCCTCTTGCCTGGATTGATGAAAATTCATCAAACAGCTGCCTGGAGGTATTTTCCTGGAGCTGTACCAACGAGCAGACAGAAGGAAAGGGACATTAATTTTAGAGGCAGAAAACCAAGGGGTCAGCTCCTACTGACCCTGCAGCTCCCACCAGTGCAGGCTGGAGTGAGTCACTTCTTCCCTCTGAATTACATTCTCCCGTTTCAAAAACGAGGACATGACAAGGCCTTCAAGAAAACGTTGCTCTGGTTTGGACAGAAACTGCAGAGTTTGTAAAGGAACAGCCTCCTCAGTGTGTGCAGCCAGCTGTGCCAGAGCCTGTCCCTGCCCTGCACACGTGGCCATTCCCAGATCCTCTGGGGCTCCTGGCATCTCTCTAAAAGCAGGGGATTACAGCCAAATTACAACTGCAGGGGAGTTCAGCCATCCTGCAACTACCTGGACTGACAGAGGGGAAGAGGGAAGGGAGAAGGGAGCTTGTTTTTCTGCTTGTCAGCTTTTGGAAGTGAAACCAGCAGCATTAAGAATTGCACTGTTTTCACTGGTGGTAAGACCTTAAAAGACAATTGTTTATTTAAACTAACTCAAGGTCACAGACATGTCCAGTTTGAGAGAACTCATTTTTTCCCTTTAAAATTCTGCATCTGAAGTCGCTCAAAAGACGAAGCAGGACGGTATGTGCATGTGGCTCCTGCTGATGGTGAGAGGGCAAAGGAGGGCTGGGGAAGATGCTGGAGCCTGAAGAAAAGCAGAAGCTTTCTGTGAAAGAGTACAGGCTGGGCAGCACAGAAACGTCAGCCCTCCCACCCAGGAGCAAAGCTCAGAGGCAGCCAGAGGATTTCACGATCTCGTCTTCTAGTTTTGGGAAAAAAATTCATTCTCTACCCTTTGAGTAGTGAGGATTTAAGTGCTGGATTTTCCTAAATCCCACAGTGTATTTCCTTCCAGTGGCAGGTGGCTGGGCACAGCCAGGGTGAGCCGGGAGCACAGCACAGTCCTTGGCAGAGTTTCTGAGCAGCCCTGCATGCATCATCCCTGTGAGCCCAGACCTGGGCAAGGGCACCGTGTCCTGGCAGGGTTCCTCCTTCCCTGCCCCTGAACCTGGGGGCTCTGAGGAGCCACGGCACTGCACTTGGCCAGCTGGCCCACGGGCACCTTACTGACCTCTGAGTGCTGGATAAAAGGAAAAGCAGCCAGCCCAACCTCATCCTGTTCCCCTGAGACCACACCTGGAACAAACTGGTGGTGGCCATTTGCGTCTGGGATGGGACTGCCCAGGTGGGTTCCTTGTGCAAGTCCCTCCACCAACCTTTCACAGCTGGATGCTACTTTGGAAGAGGCAAACCGCCACCACATCTGCAAATCTGGCATCTCCATGGCTGAAGGGGGGAAACTTGGGGAAGTCGTGTGGCAGAAAAGAGACTGAGCCCTTTTTTTTTGAAGAAACTGCCTGAAGTGTTGGAATTCGAAGGTACCTGGAGAGAGCTTGGAAAGTTAGATCTTGATTGTAAGCATAACCAAAGTAAAGCCTCATTTTGTAATTGAAAAGACAAAACTGGCAAAGCTCTTTGGATTTATGGCTACTGGAAACCACCTTCCAACTATTTTCTAAATTGGTTCTCTCCAAAATCAAAAGAAAGCTCTAAAGTTCTGTCTCTGCAGAGATTTTGCTAAAGAAGACAAGTACAGTTCTTGGGATTTAAATTTGATTTGCTTTCTCAGGGATTGGGTGATTTTTTTCCAGTACAACAGAAATTGACTGATGTCAGTACCATGGGAAATGGAAAATATTTTCTAAGAGTTAACTCACTGTTTTCCTAAGCTTTCCTTCACGGGTTTATATGCTTGGGAGCACATGCTGAACGAAGCAGCTGTGCTGCCCGGGTGCCTCTGCGAGCACACACCTGCCTGCAGACCTTCAGCCTCTGCTCTTTGCCATCTCTTAGAAGGAGGTGATCAATCCTCCTAGCACTGGGCTGTTGCTCCAAGCACACCAGTCAAAGGCAGAAAAGATCCAATGACAGTTTCCCAGCCATTGGATGGTGATTGGGAATGATAATTAAAAATTATGGAGCAATGCAATGCCAGAGATACTGCATATGCTTTCAGGATAAAGCTGAACGGCTCCAAACTGGAAATTGTGCTGTTTTCTCTTGCCAGAAAACATTTGCAATTTTGAACCATCTTTTATCCTGACTGGTCAGATTCCACATCCACATAAACCTGCAGCCCCACCAGCCCGGTGAGCTGCACTGCAGGAGCAGTCTGTCACTACAGGGAGACCCAGGGGGTGAGCACAGCCCGCAGGTGGGAGGTGCTCAGCAGGGTTTTGGTGTCTATAAACACAGATATTGTATATGTACCTGCTCAATGCAGATGTGTATACATGCAGTCTTTGGTCCTACATAAGGAACCACCTCAAAACAAAAATCCCCTATCCAGTGCAGTCTGGAGACACCAAAGCCTTCTACGTGCCACATCCCAGCCTGGAAACCACAACTGTTTCATTTTCCAGCTCTAACAGTCCTGACCTCTCCCGGCCTTTCGTACACTCTTGAGACTCATACTTTTCTTGGGATCATAGTGAGCTTGTGTTTTTCATTCTCATGTGATTAATAAATTATGCTGTACAGATATTTAAGCAGCTCATGTTTATTTTTCTGTCAATAGAAAGAGAATGTTTATTTGATCTGGGAGCACTATTTTCCATTGTCTGAATTTAAACCTCAAAACAAAAACTTGAGATATTAGGGGATTTATGAACCTCTGCTAAGAATAGCTCGGCCCATTCTCATCAGTCAATCTCCCATTTTGCTCTTAGCAGTAGCCCAGCAAAGCGATGAGGAAAGAGGAATGGAAGTCCCTGGCTCCTGGTAAACACTCAGTCCTTGAACACAGACCCCTGACCGTGCCCCCAGCGCTGCTCTGGCCAGACCCTGCAGACGTGCTGGGACCTCCACACACCCAACAAGGCTCCAGCTCTGACCCCCGAGGAACACGGACAGTTTTTTATTCTGGTTATAATGACTCACAGCTTTAGTTCTCAGATTCTTGTTCTCTCAGCTGTGGCATCTAATGTGTGAATACCTCTTAATTTAACCTTCACCTCTGGACAACAAGTCCTGAACTTCACTTACTTCGTGGCTTCCTCCCTTCATGAACCTATGTGGCACCCCAAGGAAAGTATGTTCAATCCTGGGACCTCAGAGCAGAGGGAGGAACAGGCATACCAGGCACTGGACTACAATTCCCATGAGTCCCTGCAAAAGTATTTCCAAATAATTTCTGGGTTTTGGCAAAACAAACAAACAAACCAACCAACCAAAACAAAACAAAACAAAACAAAAAATCCACAAAAAACAACAACAACAACAACAACAAAAAAAAACTCAAAAAACCCAAACCCGCTGTTTTGCTGACATACAGTTTTCAATTGGAAAACAGCTTTGCTGGCCATTTTCCCAGCACCTGCAGCAGCCTGAGGGAGGCTGGGAGGGCGATGCGCTGCCCAGGGCCGGGCAGGGCAGGGCCGGGCAGGGCCGGGCAGGGCAGGGCAGGGCAGGGCTGGGTACGGCCCCTCTGCTGTGCGGGGCAGCTCCCGCTCCGCTGGGCTCCCGCAGCACCTGCCAAGGGCCACCTGGCCGGGCACTCCAGGAGCCAGAGCCTGGGTTCCTCCTCCTCCTCCTCCTCCCCCCGGGAAGGTGCTGGGAGCCATGTGCGAGGCAACCCCCGGCGCGGGGCGGCTGGGGAGTGTGGTTCCCACCTCTATAAAAAGTGATTTCCTGCGATGCCGGCGCGTGGGCGTGAGCGAAATGGATGTTTTCTGTCAGGGATGACAGCACGGGGCTGAGCGGGTGCTTCCCGCAGCCAGCAGCGCCGGCAAGGCACGGCCGGGATCGGCAGCATCCCTCGGGAGACGATGCGCTCCCCTCCGCCCTTCCGCCGCTCGCTCCTTCCCCGGCGTGCCCGGAGCTCGGCGGAACGGCCGGACCCTGCCCGGAGCTCGGGGAACAGCAGCGCCTGCCCGACACCCCCCCGGGCCAGCCTGACACCCCCCCGGGCCAGCCCGACACCCACCCGGGCCAGCCCGACACCCCCCCGGGCCAGCCTGACACCCCCCCGGGCCAGCCCGACACCCACCCGGGCCAGCCCGACACCCCCCCGGGCCAGCCTGACACCCCCCCGGGCCAGCCCGACACCCACCCGGGCCAGCTCGGCACCCCCCCGGGCCAGCCCGCGCCCACGGACAGCGCTCCGGGTAAAGAGCTACAGACAGGCGCTGTCTGCAGGGCGAGGAAGGCCCCTAAGGTTGCAGCTTACGGGATAAATCATGAAAAGCAGACAAGGCAGCCTGCTGGCAGAGCCTAAAGCTGGGAGAACAAACCTCAGCCACACGGCACAACAGGCTCAAATTCAACAGCTGGGTCCCCAAACACATCAGTCCGTTTGCTCGGGTGCCTAGCAGGGGCAATCAGGCCACTGATTCCTCCTGCAGGGATGCCCATCCATGGATAATCTGTCTCCAGGGGCACAGTTAATGGCTCCCACACTGCTCCCTCCAAAAATCCACCAGCACCATCTGCATCTGCCTGCTGGATGCTGGCTGTGCTGCTGACAGGGTTTCCTTCCCATGGAGCTGGGACAGGACCTGTTCCCACCCCACTGTGCTGTGGCATGGCAAGTCAGGTCCTGTTTGGGGAGGGAGTTACAGGCCAGGGCTGTCTGGATCTTCCCCCCAGTAACTCACTGGGGTGGGCAACCCAAACTCATGCTCTCTTTCAATCCCCAATTTCCAGAATACGTCAGAAAACTATAATTAAGGGGCCCTCCCTTTCTGGTGGAAGTCTGCTTGTGTCAACAGAGAGACGGGAGTATTTAGCAGACTTCTTTTTCCATCCTGCTAATTTTAGGCCCTTATATAACATTTCTTTCAATACAACCCAGTTTCTGTAGCCCACTGAAGGAACGGCACTTCTCATTTGTCTTACACCAGTGCCTAAAATATTCCCCAGAGCTGGAGGGCTGGCTCTGTGCTCCCCACCACGCACGGGGCCAGCTCTGCCCACCACACCGTGATGTTTAAATAGCCCAGCAGGCAGAGGGACACACACAGAGCCAAAGGAGGGGCTGTGCTAGTGCAGCAGCGTGGCGTGGAATAACAGCCAGTTACCCCTGTCCCACACGGCCCCAGCTCCAGGCATCCTGTGGCAAACGCCAGCAGAGAAGAGGCTTGAGGAGGTGACACCTGACACGCTGATGCCCGAACCTCCCGGCGAGCACTGAAGCTCCACACGGTGATGCTGCAGCTTTCAGCCCTCACTGCAAATTCCCTCAGCCCCTTCCTGCGCTGTCATCTTTGATGAGAAGCAGTTCTTACCTTCCTAAGTAAACCTCAAAGTTTGTGATGCTCCAGAGCACATCAAAAATACATCAAAATAACTCAAACTCCCTTTGATGGACCACATAAAGTGTGCAATTTGCATTTCAAAGCCACGGTAAGGCACGGAACGCAAAAGCAAACAAGGCAGCAGCAGACACCCAGACCTGTCAATTATCCCACTGATTTTTTTGCACAAGGCTGGGAGAGCTGCAGAAATAACTGCCTGGGGCCGAGCTCATCCCTGCCCGGCGGTGCTGAACTCAGGGGCTCTACACGTGTAGACAAGATCAGGCTTTTCTTCACACTTTTCCATGTGAAAAGGCTGCTTATCAACATCACACTGCGGGGCAGCCTCGGAACACATTGGTGTAGCACAGCTGACAGGTCAGGGGGATCCAGCCAGTCAACTGGTTAAAAAGAAGGAGTTTTCACTACTACTGAGAGGAAAAAAAGGAGTTGGAGTTGCCTGAAAGCACAGTGAGTGCTGCGGAGATGGCACTGAAACGCGAGGTGTGAACGAGTGTCGGCAGTGCAGCGGCGGGTCAGGCACGGCTCAGCCCGGGTACCAGAGCCCACCCTTCCCTCTGCCCTGTCTGTCCTTCCCTCTGCACCCTCACACCTCCCAGCTGCTATCCACCACGGATTTCTGCAGAAGATCTGAATAAATAACGAGCACTTGATTTCACTTTACAGTAATTAATCTACAGGATAACGCACTAATTTGCCAAATGCTGGGAGCATTTATCTTTTCCTCAGAAAGAAGTTTTTTCTATGAAAGAGTCATGGCAAGCCAATAAAACCGAAAGCCCTGTATCCATCTTACACAGCAGCTGCTTTTAGCAATAGTATGGAAAGGGAGTATTTTCTCTGCAGCACAGCGGTGTGGTCCCCTCCCCATCCAGAAAAACAAAAGCTTTCTCTCCTTCCCAGCATCTCCTATGAAGATTTGGAAGGAGACAAATGGTATTCCCCAGTCTTTGTGGGTGTCTCCTGCCTTCCCCTGCCCTTCCCTTTCCTCTTAGGAGCAGGAGTCCAGCCTTGGGGCCAGGATGCTGCACAGCACCTCACTAACACAGCGGCTCCTGGCCCAGGACTAGACCTCCCAAGTGCTACCTAATATAAATAAATATGATTCATAAAGTCTAGCTTCAAATTTGGCAACTGATCCTCTGAACAAAGCTGGTGAGTCAAGCTCTGAAGAGGTGGAACCAGGCACAGCCTTCGTGATCGTGTTAGTCAGCACGAAGGAGACCACTGCAACTGCTCTGACGTGTGAGCCCAGCACAGCTGATGTAAGCGTTGGCAGAAAAGTATTTGCATCACAACCTCAAACTGCTGGACGGTCTCACTGAAAATCATACCAAAGAATGTATTTTTTTCCAGCTACCCAAGCGTTGGCACTGCTGTGCCAGACCCTGAGCTGGCATCAATCAGCAGAAGCTGTGCACACAGCGGGGCTGGCAGGCTCACAGCTGGGACACTGCACGGCAGGAGGGCAAGGAAGAGGAAAGAGAGGCTACACGGTAAGGGCCCCGACACCTCCAGGCCAGAATTAGAGTAAGTGACAGAGGGACCTGCCTGGCACAAGCCCCTCTGCTGCAGGGGGGAACGCTGCCCTGGCCTGGGCAGGAAATCCAGGAGATGCAGGTGAGGGAGGATGGAGACGAAAGGGGGAGATAAACGCGAGAGCTGAGACAGAAGAGCTGTCAGTGCAGCTCCGAGGGAGGCACCACAGGCAGCTGTCACCACAAGCTATCACACAATTTAACACTTTGGACCCCCTGGGTTTTGGTAACTGGCACTTAAATGTTCCACTCTGCCAGGGGCACGGCACAGGCAGAGGGGCAGGAGGGGACAGCGGGCAGCGCTGGGCTCAGCAGCCTCGCTCCCCACGGCGGAGCTGGAATTCCGGCTGGAATTCCGGCTGGAATTCAGGCGTGCTCCGAGAGCCATCCCGCGAGGACGGAGGAGCCTCCCCGGCACCGCCCCGGAGCCGGAGCTGCCGTGCTTTGTTTCTCGGCTGAGGTTCTTATTGTGACAAGTGAATCACCAGGAATGAAGGTAATAAAGATAGCGTGGTAAACTTAACAGAAAAATTATATCCCTCTGGATGTGTGTTATATTTTGAGAATAAACTGAAGAACAGCGCATTCCTCAGTTTAATCCATCTCCTGGGTTTGCCTGGGGTAAAAATACAAACCCTACAAACAAGCGTTGTTTTCCCATTTCCATTAAACCTGTCTTTGTGAAAGTTGAGACTGAGACAGTCCTTGTTAACCTCAGAAATTTTCAGAAGTACAGGCTGACTCTGGGTTCTTGGTTCTCTGCCTTTTCAGACTGTTCTGCTGGGAAGGATGAAAGGTCCAGACTGGTGCCAGCAAGCTGGTACTGCCCCTAGCACCCCCTCACTGCAGCTCACTCACCAAGCAGGGACCAGCACACTTGGCTTGTAGATCCTGAATTTGTCACTGAGGACATTACAAGGTGGACCCAACTCTGATAGTGCTGCTGAAGGATGGAGCATTAGGCTCCTCCTCTGTCCAGCTCTGAGAGGAAATCTGGGGCTCAGCAAGTCTGCTGACACCTTTCTGGTGCTGCACATACCTGTGACAACTGAAGGCAGCATCTGTGCCTTACAGAAAAAGCCTGCTGAAATCCAAATTGCACGTGAGGAAGTCTGAGATGCTGTGGAAACCTACAGACAGCTGTTCTGAAACCAAAACTCCAGACTGGCAAGGACACTGCTCAGCAAGGCTGTCCTGTCCATAGTTATGCCCATTTCTAACCAAACCTTCCAAACACTACAGTGACTGGAGTGAACCATTTAGCCAAAGTCTGTTTAAGCTGTTTTCCAACACAGATTCACTGGGGACTTGGCCTCCCTTCTCAGTGCACACCAGGAACCAAATCCATCCTCCACTGAGGAGCCAGGTTTAAACTCCACCTGGGCTGGTAGGAAAGCAAACACACCTGCCCTCAGTTTGGAGGGAACGTTGTTGTGCTCCCCCTTTCCTATTCATGAGGAGCTGTGAAACCCAAGGCTTTGTATGCTGGGATCCCACAGGTTCCCAATGGGAAAACAGCAAACTGATGGGAAAGGCTGAAAAAAGGATTGCAGGGGAGGAGAACAGAAAAGGGCCAATTTCATGGGGAATATTTCTGATTTCAGGTTGTGGCTGCACAGTTCAGGGGGTGTGGATGGATGCCTCTGTGGGATGTGCCAGATGAACCTTGCACTTCCCTGCACTGAGGGAGAGAAATGCAACCCCAGAGCTGACTTCCAGCCTCACTGCACCTCCATCTTCCCAGTAAATATTTATAAAGCTCAATATTTGTGCAGTGTTGTGCAAGGGGAGGAACATTGACCAGAATGTCCGTGAGGCATCCAGGAGAGCAGCTCTCACTGCACGGCCGCTCACTGTCACACAGAGGGACAGAATCATCAGGGGCAGAGTTTTAGCCCCGGGCATTTAATTCGGGTTCCATGTGCAAGCGTGGCTGCAGAGATAAAGGGCAGCCAGGATAAATCCCAGAGCACAGCAGCTGAACTGCCAAAATAGAGTTAAAATACTGCCACGTTCTCAGTACTGAAATACCTGGAAATCCGGCCAAGAAACGAGACTTTAGGGAAAGACCAAAGGATAAGTACATCTCACCAACATGTTTCCTTTTTTTTTTTTTTAAACTGTGATCAGATTTTCAGGAGTAGAAATGGGTTCCAAAGAGGCAGAGCAGGCTGCCCCTCCCGAGGACCCTGCCCTGCCCTGTGGAAGCTGCATTAGCTCTGGCTCCAAGAAGGAGCCCTGCCGTGACTCATACTTTCCACTCCCCATAATCCCTCTCAGTAGGCTACAGACTTAAGAGTTTTCCTCTGACTTCTGACTTCTATTTTGTTTTAATTTATGCACCTGCTTTGGAAGAGCCTTTGAAAAATCTGACATTGGAGAAAAAAGGAGCCTGTTTTATCTGTCTGATGGACAGGCTGAAAAAATACCCCAGCACAGTGAAATTCTGCATTACCAGGAAAATAAAGTCTGCATCTACAGCTTTCTACAGGCTGTTAGTAACAAAAACTAAACTACTAGAAACCCTTTGTCAGAACAAGGGCAGAGCTTAGGTGAAAGAATAAGCAGTTCAACTGAGTCAGAAGTGTGTGGCTGACACAAGACAGAGCAAAAGTCTTTTTAAAAAAACACACCAATGAATTATGTACAAGCCCAGGCTCAAGGGCCCAGATGCCATGCCTGGCTCCCAGTGATGGCAGCAGCAGCCACGCTGGGTCCCACATGCTTCCCGAGCCAGGCACGAGGCTACTTCTGTGAAAAGACTTCTTTTATGGGTTTTGGAAAGGTCAGGACATAAAATCTAGGTTTTGACATGCCAGCTATTTTAGGAAAAGTGACTTTTCCCCATTGTCCCTGGGTCTGAAACAGGGAACACCACTGCTTCAAAGCCACCCTGCAGCGGCAGCTTTACACACAATGCCAGACCACTGCAACTCACAGCCTGCAGGTAACACGGGACCTTCCCCAGCCCCACAGCCCATGTGGCTCATGCCTCAGCCTCTCTGCAGCCTGTCCCCAACACGAGCCGTGCCCGGAGCCTCCAGGCAGCCCGGGGCCGTGGTGCCCCTCCCTGGCACCGCCTCGGCTCCCCCGGGCACGGAGCCTCTCTGCTCTGCGCCTACTGCAGAGGGGAAACACAACCTGCGCCTCCTCTGGGCTGCTCCGAGAGCAGAGCTCATCTCCAAGGACAGATTTCACTGCTCACATCCCGCACCGAAGGGCTCCCAAGGCAGCTGTCCTGGCGTGTGCCCCTGGCTGTGCCCTCACTGCGAAGGGACGACCCCAGAGCACCCCTCAAATAAAAGCCTGCCCTATAAGCTTTTCTGCCTCTTCCAGAAGATAAAGCTGTAATGAGGAAGATTTCCTTGAGTTACTGTTTATTTAGCATCATTTTACAGCTCTGTTGGTCTGAGGTGTGTATTTTTAGTGTCTCAGATTGCTTCTTCCATCTAGAGAAATAACAGTGAGTGCACATGTGCTGGAAAAACAAACAGTTTTACTGCTGGCTTTCTGGAAGCTTTTGGTAAATAGCTGCACCTGGTTCCAAGTGTACTTTGTTCTGAGGTGCTGGCAGTACCTGCCTGATGCCATGCTCACTGAGGTTGTTAATTAAGAATGTTGTGTTTTATTGGTGCTTGCATCTGGGGCTGTGTTTAAATGTATGAATGAATGGCGCCCCTAGAGAACATTATTCTTTCTCCTGGATTCCAAATTGAAGAAATATATGAACACTAGAGACAGACACTCTTAAAACACCTGAGTTTATCTGATCCATTTCTAGAAAGTCGTATTATCCACCTGAGAGTACATCAATGATGCAAAATTGCCAAGGCGGTGAGCTATTTCAGGATATTCCAAACCCAAGTACCAACATTTGGTACTCCTGCGATGGATTTATTGAGTGCTAATCCTTCTGCACACCCTTGTCCTGCAGTCAATGAGCAGCTCTCCTCTGAGAAGCTCAGGAGCCTTTAGCATCTGTCATCTCGATGGCTGCAAATCTCTGCTGCACTGCGAGCCCCAGCAAGGTTTGCGCCTGGAGGGGAGTATGAAATTTTAACAGTACTCCTTTCCTGGGAACTTCCCTGAATGTTAATAATGGGAAGGGGACAAGAGGGAAGAGTTTTAGAAGTCTACATTAAAGCTGGTCTACATTACCTATGGATCCCATAGTAACATCTCCATGTTGCCTTTGACCTTCACCATTGTTACTGCTGCTAATACAAACACCTTACTCCACACAAACCTCCTTGTATCATTCAACAAATCTAAAAAGAGCAAATTTAACAGTTGAAGCACTCTTACAGCCTTCCCCCAGCAGTGGGGGAAGCATTTGCTCAGAAATCTCAACTACAGCCCTGCTCTTGTCTCTGTATTTAGAGTTTGGTCGTTCTGCATGCAGTGTGTGCACCTCAACCAGCCCATGACCTGCCATTGCACCCACACTCTGTGCACCTTTCCAAGGCCTGGAAGCCTTGCTGCCTGGGTGGGCCCGTGCAATGGCCCTGGCTGCCCTGGCAAGCTGGTGAGGAGCCCTCGTGGGCTCAGCTGGGAGCAGCTGCCAGGGAAAGGAGAGAACTTGGTGCTTTTCCTGCAGCACAGCACCAAGGTGGAGTGGTTCAAGCACTGCAGAAAGGTGGGGAGGCTCTGTGGGGATGAGGACATGAAGGCACCATCAGGGCAGGGCTTCCTCAGGCCTTTACCAGCACGTGGAATGCTGTCCATGGGCACGGCACTCCGGAGCAGCCCAGTGCCCACCTGCCTCTCAGCACCTCACCTGGAACCTCACACACCACCAGAGAGCTCCCTAAGTAGCAGGGGAAGTGCAAACCCGACCAGAACACAAGCCCTGGCAGTAATGCTGCTACACCATCAACTGCTGAACCCAAAGAAACTATTTTTATTTCCTTTTTTTCCCCCGAAGGTATCGGACAATCCCAGGGCAACCAGCCTTTCAGAGTGGCTGTCATTTGGTCACTACGGCTTCAGCCATCAATCACAGAACCAGGTCCTTTACCTGTGCTTTCCAACGAGACAGAAAGGGCAAAGAAATCTCGTTAATGACAGCACAAACAACCCAGCAATGCAACAGGGCTTGCTTCAAACCAGATCCCGACAGTGACAGATTTTAATCTTCTGCTCATCACTTGCCAGAGAGTTTTGAATGGCACAAGGCCATTGGACATTAATTAGAGACAAATTTTATGTTGTGGCCCTACCAACAGAGGGTGAGGGCTCACAATGCCCAAACTCCCGTACACACGAGCACTGAGAAAAGGGAGGGATTTACTCCAAGGGTGATAATGAGAATGGATTTCATATGTGAGTGCCCAAGTTGAAAATCTGTGCCCAATTCCAGTGCTGGGATCATTGCCCGTGGAATGAAACGGGTCAGTTTCTCTCCCCTCTCTGCATTTTTCTTTATTTCCTTCATTGCTTGTCAATGTTTTTGAAATGGAGAGTTGCAAATGAATGCCCAAGAGATGACCTGAGAGTGAAGGCTGAAAAATGGCAAGTCTGGGCAGCTTGGAGGGGTGGTGACTCCTGTGGTCACCTCTGGGTGTGAACACCTGGAAGAGGAGGAAAACAAAGGACAGCAATGCTGCCCCAAGAAAAGCCATAAGAGAAGAAAATAAAACGGTGGCTTCACCCAGCACCTCAGGACAAGAGGTAAATACTGAGGCAGCAGGATCCACCCTCATCTGGTCTCCTGCCAGTCTGGGACAGGGCCAAATGGGACCCTGCTGGCCCCACTGCTGCTAGCAGGGTTTACTGGTGACAAATCTGTGTGACACCCTTGTTCCTCTGTGTCATCGCAGAGCTCCAGGCAGTGCCAGCAGACCCCCAGCTCTTCCATGGCACAGACCCCTCCAGCAGAGCCCAGCACAGCTTCAGTCAGCTCTGGGGGCACGGACAGACCTCGTGAAAGCACTCACTGACTGAAGCCCATGTGGACATGTTTGGCTGAACTCATCAGACTGGAATAAATAACAACAGAAATAAATAAATCAATGCTTTGGTGCAGGTATTTGCAGCTAAACACAACCACTGCCTGCCACAAATATGGCACAGACAGGGCAGAGAGCTGGAGATCACTGTTCAGTGTCAACAGATGTGGTTTCTCCAGCAACCTGCTCGCCTCAGTGTGGGCAGAAACCATGGCAAACATGGACTGTCTCTGTGATAATCACTGCACAAAGACTCAGGGCCAGTACCTGGAGGCTTTACACGTGCTGGGGAAGTGCTGCTCTCCAAATTTGGCTATTCAGCCTCCCTCACTTCACACAATCTGCAGGCCACAGCCTTCCAGCACAGCCTCCCCAGGAAAGGCTCTCAGCAGACAGCAGACTCCCGTGCCTGCAGTCTAACACACGAGCACGCAGAAGGACACTGTCCAGAAGGAAAACAGAGCCCAGGATGCATATTAATTACTGGTGGCACAAAGCCCAAGCAAGGCTGCTGCTCCACAGTCAGGCCATAAATCTGTCCAAATAGGATTCTGACCACATCTGCCTTGTTTACATTACTGCATTTTATGGCCATGTGATTCTTCACCTGGAGAGGAAGAGTATCCTTGCACAGCCAGTTAAGGGCTGAGATTTATGACCTGGTGAGAAGGGCCTGGCTGTTCCCTGGCTGGGCAGTGCTCCCTGGGACCCCCAGCCCCTGCTACAAGCTCCTGGAGAAGTTTATGCCTTTGTTTTCCCCAGCAAAAACTTCAGAGTGACAGAACGCTTCAAGCCCCCTAGCAGGGGCTGTGGAGCTAACCCAGCTCCTGCAGGCACACCCCACCCTCTGTCCTGGGAGAAGCCTGGCCCAGAGACAGCTGCCACGTGCACTTCTGCTTTCACAGGGGCCTTGCTATGCAGTTTGGGAGGATATTTCCCAATGAGGTCAGAGAAATTCGCCCCCCTCTCTTGCAATGAGACTGGCTCTGCAACGCCAGTAGGAGAGAGAATCAAATGCTGCTTCCACCAGGGAGAGGGAAAGACTTGAACTGAATGTGCAGTGGCAGACTGATTGCTGAATTAGAGAAAAAACCAGGTTTCCTTCCCTGTGTTGGCCCTTTCTCACAGCTCCTGGGCCCAGCACTGCCACAGTGACAGGCACAAAAAGCAGATGACAAGAAAGCGTCCAAACAGACAAAAACATAAAATAAAATTTGGATTGTTAAACATCTGTTCCACAGAAACAAATCTCTGTAGGCTTCTTGGATGTTGCAGATGTCACATTAACCTGAAGCACTCAAGAATTTTAACTGGAGGAGGAAAATGTCCCTATTTTTATAGAAACTTCATCAGCACATGCTCTGGCCTCTTCAGTGAAACGGATCCTCCAACTGCACCACGACTGCTCCCTCTTTGCTACAGGCTTACTGCTAGGAAGCTGCTCAAGGCTTGCTGGCTTTGAGACCACTCAGACACTGAGCTGTGTGTGTGCACAGCTTCCTGCTCTCAGCAGGGCTTTCACTGCTGCAGGCAGGTCCAGCTGCAGGCTCAGCTGGGTCAGAGCCCCGTGGGTGCCCAGGGGCAGAGGGGGGACCAGCCCCGGCTGACGCTTGCTCTGAAGAGGTAACTTTGGAAAAGGCTGGGGGAAGGCATCTTCCATCCCTTGCTATTACACAAACAGAGCTCCAAAAATCTTCATTCTGTACTGTGTCCCAAAGGAAAACATTCGAAACAATCCATATTCATTGGAGCTTTTAATCCCTCCCAAACCAGAATTCAGCAGGCAGCTAATGAAGAAGACAATTATGCAGCACTTCACACAAAGAGCAAACCAGAACAGGTGCAAAGGCTGGAGCAGTGCCACGGTTGCTCTGTTCTTTGGCACAGGGATCCTGCTTTACTTACAACACATTCACACATCCCAACAGCTTAGGGACTCGGTCTGAGAGGAAAAGAGGTGACGTTTAAGAGTAATCATTAGCTGTTGACCACCTAGGATACTAAATCAGCAAGGAGACAGCTGGCCAAACTCAGCTTTATTTGTATTCCCTCGGAGGAGCACAGGCAGAAATGTGCTGTACCAGCAGGGCAGTGAAAACACAGCCTGTGCTTGGTTTGCCCCTTGAATTAGGGCCCTGATGTACGAGTACAGGGCAAAGGAGTGGTGCCCAAAGGATTTATGTCCAACCAGACAAGGATGGGAAAAGCAAAGACAGATTTTCAATCTCTCAAAAGCAAAGAGAGAGTTTTGCAGATGTTGGTCAGAGGCACAGGAAACTGAAAATCCCCTCTTGGAGTCGGTGCAGGAGACCCAGAGCAGAGCCTGGCCCAGCTGTGCCGAGAGCGGCCGTGTCACTGCCCGCAGGCTGTCCCCTCCCTCACTCGGGGAGGCTGAGGGGGAAGGCAGCCCAGAGCAGAGCCACGGAGCTGAGCTCGAGCACACAGAGCTGCTGCACTCACCAGAAACAGCCCGGGAAAGACAGCAGCACGGAGGCCAATGGTGAAGGGCTTTTACTGAAAGGAACAGCCTTTCTAACAGGGGGCTCCAGTGCACTTTTAATGCAAAGACCGTTTTTGTGAGCAGGAAGAAGGAGCCTTTGCCAGCATCATGGCTTACTCCCCTGGCAAATGCTAAAGCAAAGAACTACTCCAACAGGTAGGTGATAATATAGGGAATGAGTGACAGTAAGGTAGCAAAGATATGAACTGCTTAAGGACCTGGTGGAAAAGGAAAAAAGAATACATTTGGGAAGGGTTTCTGTCAGGATAATGAATTACCGACAGAAAGGTTCTGACTTGCTGACCATTTCCACACACAGCTGCACCTCGTGCAACTCACAATCACCCTGCTTTCACACACACGGGTTACCTAACTGCTTGTATAAACTTCCAGACACATCCACATATTCCAGCCACCCGACTGGCATGCGAAATCACAGCAGCCGCGGGTGCAGCCCCCGTTACCTCACAGACCCCAGAGCAGGGCAGGAGGGATCAGCAGTGCCGGGGCCAGGAGCACAGAGCAGGAGGGATCAGCAGTGCCGGGGCACGGGGCAGCGGGGCCGGCTCGGAGCGGCAGCCCCGGGACACGGGCGGCCCCGGGCGCTGGGGGACACCAGAGCAGCGAGCCCCTGTGCGTGCCCCCTCCCTGGTTCTGTTTTAGACACCCTGTCCCTGTGCGTGCCCCCTCCCTGGTTCTGTTTTAGACACCCTGTCCCTGTGNTTCTGTTCTGGAGCCCACTGTCCCTGTGCGTGCCCCCTCCCTGGTTCTGTTCTGGAGCCCACTGTCCCTGTGCGTGCCCCCTCCCTGGTTCTGTTCTGGAGACCCTGCCCCAGTGGTCCCTCAGCCCTGCTGGACACAGATCCCAGCCCAGGGGCGAGGCACGTTCTCCTCCCGGGCAGATAGGCCAGCCTGCTAATGGCATCGGCAATCACGGACACTAATCCCACACCTTTCTGCAGCAGTTTTTGCTTTCTCTGTAAAACATATTTATTACTCGTTTTGGGGCAGCATACACGAGCTGTGAGTCACGACCCTGTTGTACTCAGTGCTATATAAACACAGAACAAAAAGACAGAAGTTCCTACAAAGAGTTTATGGATTAAATTAATTACATCTATAACTCCTGGAAGTGGCATTGCCATGCTCAAGTTATCTAGACCATGAAGCAAATTTTCCAGAAGACAGTGCAAACTAAGATGTATTTCACAGCCACTTTAGAGAAGCTCTTAAGAGCATCTTTAAAAATAACTATTAAGTCAAGTGGGTTTCATTCCTGGCCATTCATTCATAGCCAGAAACTTCAGCAAACGTGTTCTTTAGCTTAACGAATATGCAAAAATAATGGAATTGCACCTGCCCCAGTGTTCAGCAGAGAGGAAAGAGAGGCCAAAGACCCCTCTGGGGAGACCTGCTGCACTTGCCTAGCGTGGTGAAAATCTGATATGTGAGCAGGCATGTGCTGGAGCTTTGGGCATGTTAAATGAGAGCATTCCCTGGGATTGCAGGAGGTCTAAAGTTACAGCTGTAGAATAACATTGTGTGTAAACACAGACAGAGAGAGCACAAACGTGTCAGCTATCAAAATGCACTCTGATACCTGATGTGCTCTAGAATGCAGCACATCCTATCTTTGGGGAGAATATCTCCTGACCAGGGCAGCCCACAAGTGTCCTGTCCTGCTGAGCCACAGACAGGAACCCAGAGTCAGGAAGGTGAGAACACACACAGCAGCTGCTGGGTCTGTCAGTGCCTTGGGTGGCATGAAAAATGCACGAGGCTTTTGTTCCTCAAAACCTCTCTGCAATAACCTCTGCTTTGGCCGAGGCAGGGCTGCCAGGGCTCTCACCAGTAGGAATTAATTGCAATTCCTAGCCTACACTTCATCTGCCTCAAATTTACCTTAAGGATCAAAAGAACAGTAAGTAGGATCCAACACACCCGGAGTTACCAAACGCACCTCTTCATCAAAATAAACCCAAACCAAACGCCAGTCGTGTCACCTGACACCTCCTCCATGAAGAGAAACCAGAGGTTGATGTATCTGAGAGCTCTCCTGGTGCCACAGGGTGTTCAGCACTCTGGGGAACTGGGCCCAGCCACGTCCTGGCAGCCCCAACACTGACAGCACCCCTCTGAGTGCACCCCAAACCTGGCAGGTCCCTCCCAGTGCAACCTCCAACCTCCCAGGAACAGGAAACCCTTCCCAAGGTAGGGCTCCTCCCAGCTGAGCACTGCCAAACCTGCTGGGACCCATCAGACTCTTACCTGGGGAAGATTAGAGGCAAAGAATAACAACTTGTGGTGAGTAGCCCGAGTTTAATTCAGGGCCCTGGCAATGGGTGTGAGCTACAGCTGCAAACTGAGGGGCCACCGCTGGCAGAACACTGGTGTTCATTTATCCTCACCTCTGTCCCATCTGAACAAAAACTGCTCCTAAGGGATGGCAGTCCAGGCAATGAGACAGAGCTGCTCAAGCAGTTCAGTCCAAGGGCTGAGAGGAAAGAACCAGGGTGAGCTCTGCAGCCCCCCTGTGCAGGACTTCCTAAAGCTTTGTGAGCAGAAGGGAAGGAGCACATTATGTGGGCACACCATGAAACCTGTGAAGGTCCCTGGGTGGTCAGCTGAGGTTAAAGAGCCCTTGGTGGGACACTGCATGCACTTGCTGGGCTGCCCCTCGAGCATCTCTCCTGCCCAGGGTAACAAACAGAGGCTCCCTTGGAGCAAGGATCAGTCAATCCCATCGCTGAGGCTGCTGCAGAGAGAACTGCTGCCTCCAGCTCTGCTGCTGTCAGCCAGGACACAGGGTCTGCTGCCAATCACAACTTCGCTCTTGCCAGCAGAGAAAATACTGCATTGGTCAAGAAAATCTCCTCTCTGCTGTGTCCAGCCTGTCCAGTGCCCCAGAGCTCCAGAGGAACAGCCCTGAATCACTGGCAGGGAAGCTGCTGGATTCACAAAGTCAGCCACAGACGATGGCATCTGCTCCAGCCTGCTCTGCCTTCCCAGGGCTTTGCTCCTGCCTGCATCTGGGAGACTTTCTTATTTACTGTGCCTTCTGCCTTGTCACATTTCAGTGCAGATTGATAGCAAGAGTTACTGCACCAGGCAGGCGTGAGGATTACTTAATTAACGTTTGTGAAGCACTTTTAGATCCTCACATGAAAGCAGCTAAGAAACACAACATATAATTATTATGTATTATTAATAAACTTCTGGCACATTGACAGGGGGAAGACAACGCTTCTTTTTTTTACCCTTTTATTTTCTAAAAAGATTCAGCTTTTATGCTATGAAGGACAGATTTCCCAAAAATTCACAAGGAAGTAAACAAGGAGGGAAAGCTCCTTATTCCACCAGGAAGGCAGGCAG
Source organism: Irena cyanogastra (assembly GCA_013397155.1). NCBI lineage: Eukaryota > Metazoa > Chordata > Aves > Passeriformes > Irenidae > Irena > Irena cyanogastra. The sequence continues at coordinate 170,111 of VWZV01011466.1, forward strand.
CAAACTCTGCCTGAGGAAGTGAGCTCCACTCCTCCTCAGTCCAGACACTTGAGGAATCCATGGTTTCTGAGAGTAGCCAGTTATGGAGAAGCACAGGGACGTTGCAGAGGTTGCTAACAGTGGAAGTGGCCAAATGCACCAATTACAAGGAGCAGAGTTTGTTTAACGTGTGGTCACTACAGCTGACACAAGCATGCACTTCTGTCAGAGGCAATGAAGTGTGCAGAGCAAGAGATGGACATTTTCAAACAAACAGAAGAATCACAGCTGTGTGAACCAAGTTTTTCAGAGCTGAGAACATGCCAGACACAAACCCCATTCCCAGAAATATGGAGAAACCCAATCTCAGCTGGATTCCCAGGCAGTTCCACAGAAGGGGTCAGCTCTCGTGTACTCCAGCTGCTGCCTGAGCACTTACGGCTGGGATCCAGCTGCACCAGGGATTAGGGGTGAATTACAGCTCTGCCCCTTTCTCCATCCCACACCCTGAGAAGCCTCTGCTCCCTCTCCAAGGGAGCCAGGACAATCACACTGCTCCACCTGACAGGGCAGCTGGGAGGACAAGCACGTGATGCACTCAGGTGGCAGGACAGGGACGGACAGGGACGGACAGACACCAAACCACTGCCAAGCAGGACAGGAAAGGAGCAGACATAGGGATACCAAAGGGTCCTCAGGGACCCAAGCTGCTGCTCCTGGTGCCTTGTGCCACTGCACATTTCCATTCCCTGTTTACGCTGCCGTTGGATGCAATGGAACCACCCAAGCAGAGCTCAGCTGGCAGGTGGAAAAGGTTCCTTGCCATGGGAAGGGGGCTGGCTACTGCTCCTGCCCCTGCAAAGGATTTCAAGTGCTGACACTGCAACAGACCTCTTTGCTCACACCTTCAATTTATTCTTTTAGCAAAGTGAGGGTTTTTTAAGAGATACCCACAAGGAATCTTGAGTCTGAACATTTGGTGAGCATAACAATGCTTCAGAAGCATTTTGCCTATCAGTACCAATGAGAGAGCATTTCTGATGTTTATGCTGTTTATGCATTGCAAATGAGATTTACAGCTCCATTTTGTTCAAAAATGAACAAGAGCAAATGGACTTAAATAAAATAAAACAAAATTAATCTGTGCTTTTGGCTAGAGACTCTGCATGAATCCTAGTCCGAACAGTATTAAGTTCAACTCATAATAACAGGAGCTGATTATGTATGGCAGAAAGAAACTTTCTAATAAATTGTTCCTTCAATTTGCCTTGACTGGTCACCAGCTTTTGTTAGGGACATGGGGTTTTTATCAGATTAGACAGGTACCTGATGGATGTTATCAATATTAGTTGAACATCAACAAGTGCTTGGTTTGGCTTTGTGTTCATTTATCTTGCCCAAACACACAACCAAGAGCCCAAGGCTGAGCTAAGCCACCTTCCCCCTGCAGTGCCAGCAGCTCAGGGAGGGTCACAAACCACCCGCAGCCCTGGACCAATGTGCACATCTCTGCACCAGAACAGCTGCAAACCTCAGCACAAACTCACAGGAATCACAGCGGGACTGGGAGAGCCTGGTGAATACAGAAAGGGGAACACACCAAAAAATGCAAATCCCTCTTCAAGGCCAGGCTGACAGGAGCTCCCAGGCCACCCAAGGCCACGCTCTGAGCTCTCTCTCTACCAGAGGTGGCAGTTGGGGTGTCTGAGGAGACACCACTCCTGTTGAGTAACCCTTGGGTCATTCATTGCATTTGCTCTGCTCAAAGTAGAGCTGGTGGTGCAGACTAGCTCTTAATTGAAAATAAATACCTTCCTTATGGAGGTTAAGTTTGGTAAAAAAGGAATCCCCATACAGAAGGCAGGTTTAACATACATGTTAACAACATACAGTGCAGCAGGTATGTATTGTGACTCATTTGGTCATGTCACAGCACAGGTTTGTCTGTGTGTCAGTCTGACATCCACGCTGCCTTGCTGCTCACAACACCCCAGCAGCATCCCAGAGCCAGAGCCAGAGCTGCATGGCAGCACCCCAGTTCAGACCTTCTGCTTTGGGAGCCAGCAGGGGAAAGCTGCTGTTTCTCTGGAAGCACTCGTCCCTAAACCTGACCCAGGTTTCCAGCACTTCCCGTGCAGGCTGGGCTCACCTCAGCAGGAATACCTGTGCTTAAACAACAAGTGGGATGTTTTATCTCCATCCCCTTGCATAAACGGTCAGAGGGCTGCCAGCGCCCTTCCCTCTGTAAGATCTCATGGTGGGCAGTGCCAGGGACCACGGAGAGCTCACCTGCACCGTGACAATGTCCTGGTGACACAGGAGACTGGGAAGCCAGGGTCCCCCCAGCCCTGCCACTCTTCCTCCCTGACCTTGGGCAGTGGTCACCTCCTCACTGTAAGATGGGGATAATACACATATCACAGGTTTGTCCTAGCCTTAACTAATCCATCTCTTCAAAGCACTTTGAGGGCTTTGCTTGATGAGCACAGACACTATAATGCTCATCTGCTCCCAATACATTCAATGGGAGTTTTACCCCCCACAGAAGCAGGACTGGGGTTGCTGGTGTTATTGGGGACCTAGAAAACAAATCTGCTTGGGAATCTAGTGCTTGGGGAGGGGCTGTGCCAGGCACCAAGGCACAGTGCTTACCACAGCCCTCTTCCAGGCTATCCCTACAATAAAGGGTAGACTTTCTCATTAGAAACCACAAAACCTCGCCAAGGCCTGCTGGTAAACATGTCCAGCAGGTGCCAGGCTGTGTAGGAGACAGGAGAGGCCAGAAGAGAAGCTAGGACAGCAGGGAGAAAGCAGAGACCAGGCCAGCTCAGGGGGAAGCTCACCACAAGGTTTATGACTGCTGTGCTGAGTGACTGGCAACGCCGGGAGGCAAACACGAGGCTGCTGGCCCAGGGACTGAACCTGGGGCAAGGTCAGCCCGAGGATGAAGGGTGCCAAGGGTAAAGCAGCTCGGCAGGCCAGTGAGGCAGCGGTGTGGGCAGGGAGCTGTCACCAGCCCCTGAGCCCTGGCTCAGCAGCGTGGAGCCCATTCACCCCCTGGCCCCAGAGCTCTGCCCCGTCAGGGCAGTGACACCCAGCCCCAGCTGCTGCTCCCAGCCCTGGGGCAACCCCCGGGCAGCCAACCCGGCCCAGGAGGGAGCTGAGCCTCTGGATGACCTAGGAACCAAACCACACAGCTCTGATCACATCTGATCCTTCTGTGCCTTACCATGACAACATGCATGGAGAGCTTCTGGAGAGGAGGCTCATGCTCAAATGCAGTGGCCCCATTGTGCCTCTGCTGCTGCCAGACCTCTCCAGAGTAAATCACAGTGACTGTGTTTATTGTAAGAACTAAGTAATCAGATGTGAACTTTCTTTGACATAAATATTTTGCCATTAGCAATGACAAATAGCAACACTCATGTTGTAAAAGTAACATTGGGTTATTCCTCTCCATGGGGGCATTCACATCATGAGAAATCAGAAGGAAATTGTGACTGGAGAAATGGGTAAAAGGAAGACTGTGATGGTAAGGACATTTATCCACTATATGAGAAGAGTTAAGAGAAGAATGGATTTTTCCACGGAGCTCTGGAGTGCTCTGCAGAGCCAGCTCTGGGCACTGTGGGGGTCAGCACAGGGCAGGGCCTGGCCATACCTGCCAAAGCTGCACCTGAACACATCACAGCACACCACCAGGTCCTGGGGGGAGTTTGGGCCCAGCACTTTTCTTCTGAATCCCATTGTTACCAAACCTCTGCAGTTACAGCTGAACCAAACAGGAATTTTCCGTTGTTGCAAGATTTTCTACTTTTTGATTGGTGATGTTGGCACCTCAAACCCTGTCTGCTCTCGAGCTGAACAGGATGGGAGAACACTGAGCAGTGAGGGGAATTAATTTCTCAGAGATTTTTTCCAAAGGTACAAATGAGAGCTGGTGCTTTAAAAATAGCATCAACTATACTTCTATAGCACACGTCCTCCAAGGAATTCAGCCCAAGCATGTAAGCTTGTCAGTTCCCTCCAGAGGCAGGCAGGCTCTCATGGATGGGGATGCTCAGGCAGGACCACGAACTCACTCACTCCTGGCTCTCCTAGCAGGAAGCTACAGAGAAGTTAAAAAGCCAGGAGTGTGTGTTCATGCATACTGGCACCCCGTGGGCTGGATGGCCAGAGCATCACACAAACACAAGGCCCAGCAGTTAACTTCCCTTCTGTAGAGTTCTCTAGAGACCACAGAGCTGCAGGGGAAACAGCTGAACCCAAACCATCCTCAGCAAGGCGTGCCAGGCAGCTGCCAGCCTGGATCTGGGGCTGAGATAACAGCTCTGGGGAGGGCATCACCTCTGACAGGTGAGGTCCCACCTGGGGAGCCCAGAACGAGCTCACTGCTGGCAGATGCAGCCCAGGCAGGACAGATGGCACGGCCAGGCCGTGTCACAGGGGCTCCCAGCAAGTCTCTGAGAGCCAGCAAAGAACCACAGGACACCAAGCTGGCAGTTTCACTGGGGGTTTCTGCCCCAGCTGGGAATCTGTGGGGATGTAATGGAGAGGAGTTCTGGGAACTGGCAGCACAGCAACACACTGAGGGAAGGTCCACCAGTGAGACAGACACAGAGGACATTGCAGGGAACTAAACACAGGAATTGGGGCTCCCCAGACAAAAGATTTGAGTCCACTGGAAGGAAAGAGACCCAGAAAGCAGCTACAGGATGAAAAGAGATTGATCCAGAACAGAAATCACTTGTGTGTCCACAGGACAGGGCTGTGCTAGAAGCCCAGCAATCAGCTACAGACCAAAGTGGCAAATCCCTGAACCCAGGGGAGAGGCTTTGGAATGAGGCACTCTGAAGATATGAGTTCATTTTGGAGGAAGGGAAAAAATCTCCTATATATAGCAAAAAAGCCAAGGCAGTAGCTGCATCACACTAAAAAAAGTTACAGATGAAGGCAAAATGCAGGCAACCTGCCTTTAACAGTCAAAGTCAGCATGTGCCCTGTGGTGGGAGCCCTGGAGACAGGCAGGGCACAGCTAAGATGTGACCCCTGTGATTCGGGAGAGGGGTTTCCTCTGCCAAATGCTAAATTCAGGCAGGTTTGGAGATGAATGAAAACTGCACACCATAAGGGAGGGCCAGGAATAGAAAGCCCATGTGGGGGAAGAAGGCTCTAGATGTAGCAAATGCATCTCCAAGAGGCTTTTATCATTCTTATTTTGTCACTACTATCAACAATAATAAGAAAAGAGCTTACAGAGCATCCTCCCCAGTCCCTAAGCAATGCATCCAGAGATTAGCAGCAGAGAGCAGTGGGCAGCAGAGAAAAGCTGTTCAAGGAATGTAGAGGATGCATAATGAGATTACCGAGTTGGAGTTGCATGTTTTCAAGGATAAATGTGATATTATTGCACTGGCAAAGGCATAGCAGGAGCAGGGGGAAAGATGAGAAATAGCCTGTCAGAAGGGAGGGATCACTGCAGCTGAGCTCCCAACAGGACACGGACAAGTGGGAAGTGGAGGCAGCGAGGAGGAAAGGAAGTGCACATCCTACTTGACATGCAGATATGCAGAGAAGCTTTTTGCAAAGTGGATGATGTCATCGTGTTTTTCTCAGCCTTCAGGACAGCAAGAGAAAAATAGATGAAACCAGCACATGCAGAGGAGTCTGTAAGACGAGCAGACTTCCCCCCCACACCCCATGCAACACTAATTGCTCTAGTATTGATTGGGGAAATCATTCGTAAGGACTAAAGGAGGAAAATAAATACTTTCCTCTTAAGAGGCAAAAAGGGCAATGTTCTTGCAGAGTTGCTGGAAAGGTCCAGGTGATCAGGGAATTTCCAGAACCATAGACGTTAATCTGAGATGCTGAGTTGGTCGGATTTGTTATTTGTTTACACTGGAGAGCTTGAGCAACTGGGGTATTTTATTTTTCAGGATACCACATGAAGTCTAGCTGGAGTTACAGCCAGGCTGGTTCTCCCAAGGGCCAGGCAGGTGAGCGACCCATGGATCCTAACTAGCCATGGCCAGTGGAAAGCAACAGCTTCAGAAGGGACTTTGGCAAGCCAGGGCTGGCAGCTGGGCTGAGGGTGGCAGGAACCAGCTGCCCAAGCTGAGCCTTGGCAAGGGAAGGAGCAATGAGGACTAAAAGCCCAAAGCAGAATGCTGGAGCCCTGCTAACCCCCACTGCCCTGGCAGGGACACCACGCCCCGAGGAACTCTGCCTGCCCTCTGGAGAGCTGCTTCTCTTTCCTGACGGAGGGGAAACTGCCATGCAACAGTGTAAGAGCTACTCCAGAACATATCTGCACCTCGTCAGCTTCTAGAGTAAACCATGACAGAAGCGAGCACCAGAGTCCTCTGTGGTTAAAAATGGATGTTGTGAGCACACCAAAGTACATGAAGAATACTATTTAAAAAGCAAAACCAAGAATCAACCACCAAACTATTAAGATAGACTGGGAGAATGATAAAAATAAGCATGAACATGCAAAAACAGCAATTGCAGGAAGAGGAGAAAGCATCCACAAAGCCTGCAGTGAATGTTTCTCAGGGATATGCAGGCAAATAACCACAGGAAATGGGAGAATCAGATCCTTTAAAATATATTCTAAGGTTAGAAGGAGATGAATGCAGAGTTTTATTTAATGACTGCCTGATACTTTTTTCCATTTGACAGAGGGCAAGTCCCTCAAGTGCTGCATTTTGTGCACAGGGGTTTCCCTCTGGGCAGGCGAGTGCAGGGCAGCACAGAGCACCCAGCCCAAGGCACTGGGGGGGAACTGGAACCAGTTTGGGCACTGGGTGCCCTGCCTGCCCCCGGGCCGAGCGGGAGCTGTGGGTCTGACACCCCCCAGAGGGACAGAGGGACAGGGCTGTGCTCCCGACAGAGGGAGAGCAGCACTGTCCCTCTGCTGCTGGGGGGTGACAGCAGCCCCAGAGCCTCCTCTGCAGGCTGGGGCCTCAGGGAGCGGGAACTGGAAAATCCAGGAGTGTTCTCTCCAGTCACGTACAGGGCAAGCCTCACACATAAATAAGACCCTGCTTGCCACGATGGCTGGTTTAAAAACCAGACAGAGTAATCAGAAGATATGGGTGAATCTCCAGTGGATAAGCAACAAAAGCTCCAGGAAAGCAACAAAAACCAAGGTCTGGGGGATTCTTCTTCTCTTATTTGAATGCTATTTTACACCCTGGGGTATGCCACATATTGTCCCATTTAAATAAATAAACATAAAACCCATAACAAACAAAAAGCATCCAAGAACAAAAAAAAGGCAAACCCAAATCCCTGAAAACTAAGCAAATAAAAACAACTCTGTTTAACTGGTCCCAGTACAACCCAGGAGTAAGCTGGTACGGAGGGGTGAGGTGAGATGCTGTGCAGAAAATGTTACAAGACAGCCAATGACCCTGGTTTGGCTTGGGGAGAGAACCTGCACCTGTAGCCATTCTCTGGACTTCTCAAAGAGAACATGAAGGTATCTTGTATCTGCTGCATGGAAAACCCTTTGCACTGAGTGGAACAAGTCTGAAGAGAAAAAAATAAACAAGAGTAGTTCAGATTTCCCCAACAGCAGTTTCAGGACCTTGCGTGACACTAAACCTCACATCAGTTTACTCTGTTCCCTTTCCACAGGAACAGCTCGACTCCCAGACCTGGCAAAGCAGAGGGAGTCTGGCTTTAGGAGAGGTGACAGAAGTTCCTGCTGCCCTGAGCAGCCAGCAGGGGCGAGCTGGCCAGGACTGCCAGCCAGGGGCTCAGGCTCAGCACACACAGCTGCAGGGGAGCCTGGCCACAGCTGGAGAGGTCAGAAAACAGCTCAGGCTGCCAAGTCCCTCCATCACGAGCTGAAGAGCGAGTCCAGCCTATTCAGTAAGAATTCTCGGGGAGGTGACCAAAGCAAAGGACATACTCTGGCACGGGGGAAAGGCAATCCACCAGCAGGGAGCAAATCGGATAAAGAACGGGCTTAGCAGTGCTGCTGTCCCTGCCTGCTAAGCTAATTGTTCATCAGGCCTGTCTGCCCTGCTAACACATGAAATGAGCGGCAATCTGTGTTGGGAACTGCTGGAATATTTGAGATTTGAGAGCACACAGCATCACTTCCATTGCAGTAATGAAGGCACAGCTTTAAATGCTAAGGGTAATGATGCATTACCCTTCCCTCTCAATTAATCCAGAGCCTGCAATGCCGGGTGCACTTACTCTGAGAATTTTCTCAGAAAATGAAGCTAGAGAATTTCATTTATAAATCACAAAAGACACTTATTTGGCAAGAATGACCCTTGCTCATATACAATAAATCATGAACATCAACAGTCTCTAATGGATTTTGAGTCAGTGCCACAGACAGCAAAGCCTGGGGCCTGTGTTTCAGGATTCCAGGACTGTGCCAAAGGAGCCTTATAAATTATTAATGTGTTCATCATTGTGTCATCTGTGCCACTGGAGAGATAGAGACACTCTGGGGCTCCGTTTGACATTAAAAAAGTGATAATGGCCGCAGCAGGCAGACCATGCCTCCCCTTCTCGTGCCAGACTGACCCAGCCCACACAGCAGGAAGTCCCTTCCCCAAAGTTTCATACATGCTCTTGGTTCATGATGTGCAGCATTTTGAGAAGAGAAAAGAAGAGGTAAAGAAGTCTGTTTTCACAAGCAGCCCATCCAAGCCAGACTTCTAAGGGATGGGGCCAAGGTCTGCGTTTGCAGATGTTTGTACAGAGAGAGGCGCGTTACAGAGGCAGCCAGGGCCCCTCGTGACTTCTCTGCCATACAGTGAGGACATGGGGATATAGAAAATTCAAGTCTTGGTCCCTACTGCTCAGTCTCTCATGCTTTTCAGTTATTCATCCCACAGTTTTCAACCTCTCCCCCTTCACTTTTGTCCCCATGGTTACTGAATCACTGTGTTCGCAGAGATTTTCCTCACTAAAGAAAATGTGACTAACATGAGGCAGCTAAATTACCAGAGCCAACTCTGACATTGGTTTCTCCCAACATGGATCTTATCTCCAGAATGCCTTCAAGTAGATCTGTCCAGTGGAACCAACTTCAGAGTAAGCAGCACTTCAGCTATTGACAGAGCTGCATCATTTACACAGAGGAGACTTTAAAAAGGCTGGAACTGGGTAAAGGATGAAACTCAAACACCAGGTTTAGCAGACATGCAGCCTTAGGAGTGCATGATACCAATAACTAGGAGATACATTTCACTACAAAAAAAAAATTAAATTAAGCCCTTGAATGGAGGGGATTATTTCCTCACTGCACCTGGGTCTAAGAGCTCAAGCAGAAGTGGCTCCTTGAAAGCCAATTTGGTTAAGCAGCAGAAAACTCACTTTTTAGGCCCAAAGACATTTCTATTACAAACTGCACCAACACAGGCCAGTGGGTAACAAGTCTAAAACATCCAGCCACAGCAGTCTCTGCACGCTGGCCCACAGCTCAGAGGAGCTCCTCCCACGCTGAGCAGCCCAGGCTGCTCAAACCAGATCCCTTCCAAACTACCAAAAAACCACCCCAAAACCATTGAAATTCATTTGAGAGGCCTTCCTCTCCCTCCCAGCATCCATCCAGCCACAAGTGCCCAGACACTACAGCAAGGGCAGCAGGACAGCACCTCAGGTGAGCACCACCGCTCACGAGCCAGCAGACAACAGAGATGTGGAACGCTTACCTTGGCCGCTACGGAGGAGTTGGGCTTCTCCAGGAGGTCCCAGAGCTTTTTCCTTTTCTCAGCACAGCAAGTGTTATCAAATTCCTCCCCTTCCCTTTCCCTCAGGGTCTCTGCTTCTCTCTTCAGCTCCTCATTCATCTGCTCTTTCTTCTGGTGGTAGCGGGCCTGGCAGCAGGACTCCAGGTAGATCTCGTCCACCCCCCAGTAGTCCAGCTCCTGGCTGAAGGACAAGGCGCACATCTCCTCCATCATGTGCAGCTTGCCGGTGCGATAGAAGTTCAAGATCGAGGTGAATGCCCCGGGATGCCTGTCGAAGAAGTACTCGTTCTCCTCCAGGTTGTAGTCGTCGCAGATCTCCATCAGGGAGTCGTGCGTGTTGCAGTCTCTGAGCTTACCCAGCCTGGTCCGCGGCAACCTGTCCAAGGTCCGCCAGAGAACCTCGTGGGCCAGCCCCCCCACGTTGAGCTTGACCCTTCGGGAGCAGGCCTTGCTCCTGACGATCTCGGTGGGGTCCGGAGGCAAAGAGGTAGTAGAGCGAGATCCATGCTTATTCATCCCCAGAGGCATCGCTGGTCCCCCTCAGGCTGGACGCTCCAAGGTGCGGCGCGGGGCAGGGCGCGGGGGCCGGCTCTCCTCACCTCTCCTTCCCCTCCATGCCCCAGAGCTGCAAGAGAAGCCGCGCGTGGGTCCCCGCCCGCCGCCCCCGCGNGGGCTGCGGAGCTCGGGCACGGCCCCGGGAGCCGCTCGGGGTGCCTGGCTGCCCCGAGCACCGCTCGGCGATGCGCCCCGAGAGGCGCCGGGCTCCCATCCCGGAGCGCCCGGCCCCGCCGGACCCCGCGTGTCCCCAGGAGCCAGCCCGAGCGACCCCCAGGGTGCCCCCACCCTGCCCGGCCGTGCAGACTGCGGGGAGATGCG
>VWZV01011466.1:180708-199426 GCA_013397155.1 Irena cyanogastra
GGCTTTTAGTAACTCCAGCCTTAGAGATTTCCCGAGGAAAGAGCTGGGGCAGGGAAAAGGCAGGATTTACAGCCACTGTAACGACACGCTCTGCCTCTCTGGGCTGCCCAGGGACGCCCCCCAAGCCCCTCACACCGGCCTCTGCATATCCGGGAAAGCAACGAAAACGAGAATAAGAAAAATCCCCGAGCCTGTCTTAGGGAGCTGGGTGGCTCCTGACAGCCCCGAGCACTGTTGCTTACACAAGATGGCACGAAGAGAAACCCCGGCGCAGAGAGGAGCGGCTCCCCCGTGCGCAGCCGGCACGGCTCGGCCCCATCCCCACCGACCCAGGTCCCCCCAGCCCCAAAACCGGACCCCCGCCGCTGCCTCCGGCCGCCGCACGCGGGGAGAGGCTCCGGTGGCCCGGCCCGAGCCCAGCCCTCACCTACCTCCTCCTGCGGGCTCCCGGCGAGGCGGCGCGGGGCGTGCGGGGCCGAGGGCGGCTACATCCTGCGGCGGGGCGGGCGGCGGGGGCGGCCCCGCTCGCATCCCCCCGCGGGCAGCCTCAGGGCGGAGGGATGGCGGCGGCGCTCCCGGCTGGCCGCGGAGCCCAGGGGGAGGGGAAGGGAAACGAGGTAAATCGGGTCCTTCGGCAGGAAGCTTCCCGAGGCCTTCCCTCGGCCGCGGCTCCTCGCTCCTACCCGCAGCCAGCGCCGGAGCCGCGTCTGCGCCCGCCGCCCAGCCCTGTCTCCGGGCAGACACAAAGCAAAGCCCCGGCGCCTCCTGCCGCTGCCTCGGCACGGGGATCAACAAGTGCAGCCCGCGGCTCCGGCGCGGCCGTGCGCGGCTGTCCCGCGCGGGGCGGAGGGGTCGGGGCCGGGGCCGGGCAGCTCCACCGCGAGCCGGAGCCCAGCATTGCAGCGCCGGGGCTGCTCCGCTCCGCTCCGCCGGCCCCCTCCCTGCGGCGGCGGGGCCGCTCCGGCAGCTCCCGGGCCAGCAGGAGCGGCGGCGTGTGCCACGGGAAAGCGAGCAGCCGAGAGCGCCAGGCAGCCCGGCAGGGCCCCCGCCGCCTCCCAGGCGATTCCTCGCCGAGCCGGGAGCAGTGGAGCTCGGGGAGGTTTCTCATCTCCTCGGGTGTGAGGGCGAACCGGGCCCTCGCCCCCACCCTGGCCGCCCCTCGTCGAAAGAACGAGCTCGCAACGATGGCTGCGGATATTTGCAGAAACAGACAGGAGGAATGGCAGCGGATCTCTGCTGCGGATTAAGACTCTAACTATAACGTAAAGCAGCATTTACTAACCTGAAAACACAGCGCAAATGGAGAAAACATCGGCTTTCCGGGCAAGAGCACAGCAACCGAAGTATTCCTCTGCCAGGCTGTCCCTCTTATCTCCTTCCCCCGCTCCCACCAGGGGAAATGGTCCTCACCAGCACCTGGAGCTCCGTTAGTGCTAATTAGTATCACAATGCAATTCACCTGTTTGGGCTGGTGTCGCAGGGGTACACAGCTGTGCCCTTTTGCCTTGATTGCTCGTGGCTCCTGGACTCCAGTGACACTTCCTGAAATTGGAGCCTGGTATCGGATTTTATGTGATTAACTAGGAAAAATGACCCCCAGTGCTGCTTTCCCCCATTTTCTATGCTTCTCTTGCCCGTGCCTGGCTCCTGATGCCCAGTGTTCTCAAAGTCAGTGCTGGACTGTTATGTTTGGTGTTTGAATGCCTACATCTTCCTGAGAGGTCGCCTTCTGAAATCCCAGACAGTGCTTTCCTCCAGCGCCTCACACAACTGTATACCAGCTGTATGTTCAGGAATTTCTTACAAGAAGTTGGTCACTACCTTCCTTTTGGAGGGAATTAAAATATTGAAAAGCAAGATCACCCAGAAAAGGGGTGGAAGGAAGAATTGGGAATAAAAGCTGTTGGCCAGCTTAATCCCAGCCCAGTGCCCCTGCAGTGAAGTAGCTCCTCTACCCCATGAATACTTCCAATACAGGACAAACATTGGGGCAACATTGAGAGCACTTCGGCTCTCCTGTTGCTCTGTCATCATTTCACCTCCACCTGCTTTGCTCCTCTTACAACAGAGACAAAACCCCTGGATCAGGGCTAGGAAGCTCAACCTGTTAATGATTATAAAATGCTTTGAAACTTCCAGCTGGCAGGTGCCATAGGAGGGCAAGGGTTTGTCAGCACTGACCTCCTGGGCACATTCTCTCCCCTCATGACGCTGCGAGGGAAAGTGACGAGTAGCCTAATGCAGGGAGATGCACCAGATTCACCAGTTAAACCTCTGGGGAGAGGCACCTTGGCTTCATCAGCAGGGCGTTCGTGTCTCCTGTGTCATTCAGGCTCCCCTGCCGTTCCCATGCTCTCACGGAGGCTGGAGAAGCAGCCCTGGAGCGGGCACCAGGAGGGGCAGGGGGGCAGCGCAGGCTCCTCCGGTGCCAGGAGCTCCCCTTCCACGCTGCTCTTCTGGCCAGCGCTGAAAATGGCCCTGAGGAAGCTGGGAGAGGGAGCTCTGCCCAGGGCAGTCCCTCCAGCTGGCTCGGCCTGGGGTGATCCACGAGTCTGGGGAGAGGAGAGGATGTTTCCACCCCCAGGACATCTGCTCCCTGCAGCATTTCTTGTCCCACACGAAGAGTTTGTCAGCAAGGGGCAGTGCAGGCCTGAAGATGCAGAAATGTGCATCCTGCTCGCTCTTCTCCAAGGTTATTTCACCCACTCTTGGACTGGATACACATTTCAATTGATATATTTTTACTCTGAGCTTTGCAAACTTAATTTATGGTTTGTTATTTCCCCAGCCTATGGAGTCAGCCGAATGTTTGGATGCAGTTTGTGCAAACCCTGTTTCTCTCCAGGTATTACAGTAGTAATTGACAAGGAAACACCTTAAACCCCAAGTACATCAGAGGAAATATGCAGGGCGCAGCAAAGTTTGTTCTCCTGGGCTTGCATTCAGTGGTGTAGACATATCTGGATTTCACTGCCAGGCAGAGCAGGTCTGTAAGGCAGTGTTTGTTGAGCTACAACATGGGAGGGAAATAGGCTGAGCCTAAATATGGAAATAAATATCCCTCTGTGATCTGCAGTGACTCCTCTGCCTGCATAAGAAAAAGCACCACATCTTCCCAAACACCTGCACCGTGTGGCAGTCTGGCATCTTCCTGTCCATCCTGTGGAGCAGGGGGGAAGGCTGCTTTACATCATTTTGCTGCTCCCAGGAAAACAGGGCTGTGAAAAAAGGAGGGCTCCTGGCCCATCACAGCATGGCATGTGGGACAGAGGGTCCCCCCAGAAGGGGAGCAGCAGCTTTGGTGGCCCCCGAGTTTTGGCTGGCTCTCCATGGCTGAGTTTAACATTCTGAAACGAGCTCTAGGATGTAACCATAACCCTTATTGTTCTTGCAGCCCAAGGGCCTTGTACTTGCCCTTGGGAGTGTGAAAAGCAATCACGCTCAATAAACTGCCTCTGTTGCAGTTTCCTGTTATGTCCCTTTAAGACTTCCCTCAGTTTCCAGGGGTTTTCTTTCCAGACTGGAAACACTTTAGGTACAATGGAGATTTTCTTTTATAGCCCAAAATTTTTTCCTTTAAATGGGAAAAAAATTATCAAGTTCCTTGGCAGAGATCCATAACAAGTGTTGAAAAGTGCAAAAAGAATTGAGATAGATAGTGTTTGTGCTACTGAGAGCCCAGGAGCATGGAAATGCTGGAACACCAGGGGGAAATACTGCAAACAGACAGCAAAATATGATCCAAAAAGGAACCCTAAAGAAAGATAAAGAGTTGAAGTTTTCAGCCTGTCTAAACTTTCTGGATACATTTTGAAGTCCCAGGGGCGCCCCAAACCCCCTCGTTCCAGGCTGGCTTCCCTCCCTGCTGCTGCCTGGAGGAGCGGCTGGCAGAGCTGCAGCCCTGCTCACCTGGCAGCCCTCAGCCTCGGGCTCCTGCTGCCTCCTCATCCTCGGGCTCCTCCTCCTCCTCCGGGAGCAGGGCAGGACGCACGCCAGCGCACGCTGGTTATCAGAGAAGCTTCTGCAATAAGGTAGCTGTGACCTGAACATGTTCCTGCTAGGATTCACTCCTGTCCCACAGCCCCCTGATTTCCACCCCTGGCCTCTCGTCTGCCCAGCTCCTCTTTAACAAACACAGGTTGAGGGCTCAGCCTTGAAGGCAAAGCAAACACTGAACTCAGCCCCAGACAAAATCTGCTTCGTGGTCTAGCTGGGAAAATGCCGTCAATTGAATGTCCTGGAGCGCAGAGAGTTTCCTGAGCATAATGAGAACAAGAATTGCTCTGCTCTAGCATATGTGGATCCTAAAAGTGGATATGCAGTCAGAGAGCAATCTCATATGGTTCCTGGGAAGAAAGTTCCATAATATTCCCTTTCAGCCTGAGGGGTGGGCGCCATGGCATGGGGGATGAATGAGCAGGTAAATGTACTGTAAATCTGAAGAGATGTCCATTAGTGATTCCTACCAAGATTGTTTGCCTTGACCCTATTACCACGGACAGAGCCTGGTGCCACCAATGGGAGAAGCTTTCATGAGAACTACGCATCAAGGTGAGAATCAAGCTGATGGGAGTATCCAACAGGTTAAGCTTTTTATGGCTCACTTCTTATGAGAAACTGGTAGAAAATATGCAGGCCTTGAAAAAAGTTTCAGAAAAGCAGCCCTTCTTGGGCTCTCCCGGATCTGAATTGCCCTAAGCCTTGAATAAACACTCTCCTTCTCTCCTCCTTTGTGCCATTCCAACAGCAAAGGCTGGAGCTGCTTTGGGGTCAGGAAGCCTCATACCAATGGCTGTGAAGGGACATGGTGAGAAGGGAGTCAAACTGCGTTTCAAGCAACTGCTTAATGTTCCTTCCAGTGCTGAGGAAGGCCAGCATCCCTGGGGACAAGGCACAGGGGAAGGGCTGGGCATCTCCTGCACCGCGGGGCTGGCTCCTTGTGGGGGACAGCTTAGAGCTCAGTGACATCCAGCCACAGCACTGGAACAGCATAAATTATACCTGGGAAGGGCCACTCCCAGCCTTTTTTGGGTCATTTTGCATCTGCAACTTGTCTTTAGTAAACTACAATTAAATTTGGAGGATTATGAAGATCATTTTAAAGCAGCTTGTCTAACATTCTCTTCTCCTTCCCTGTTTTTCCCCAAAGTGCTTGTGGGTGATGCAGAAGGCTGCAATAAGCCTTTCCTGAAGGCTGTCTCAGATTAAACTTCTTCACCTGGGACAGCACTACTCTGCATGAATTTTAACGAGCGCTTCCGAATTGCCCTTTCCACTCTTCTGCGGGGGAGCAGGATCCAGAAAGGACAAAGGGGATGTGGCAGCGCAGACTGAGAACCCTGCAGCCACCTACGGAAAACCCGAGAAGGCAGCTCCGCTGTTCGCTGCGGGCGGAGCCCAGCCCGGAGGGGCCGCGGGGCGGGGGTCGCGCCGGGTCCTGCGGCTGGGGGAACCGGCAGCGCAGCAAGAGTCGCCTGAGGCTACAGGAGGAAAACTGGGGAATGCAGCCATCTGAAGACCACACGTTTTGGTTGTCTGGCCCCTCTTTAGGGTGCCGGTGACATTTCTCCTTCCCCTTGGGATTTGCAGCCCGAGACCCCCCGTAAAGGCTGTGTGCTGCATCTGCCAGGGCATTTCTTAGTGTCCACTTCGCTTTTCAAACAGCAGCAGCTGGAAAAGGTCAGAAAACAGCAGATTGTTGTTGTTGTTGTTGTTTAGAAATAGCCCAGCAGTGAGCACTTGGCCAGAGAGCAGAGACCCTGCCCAAGCCCTCCAGCTCAATGCCCTCCTTGTCCTCAGCTGCTTTTGATTTAGCCACCAAAATTCTCAACAGCCTTGCAACAAAACCTTAACCCCAGCACCTGAGCCAGTCATCCTCTGCCCTGGTGAGACTCATTTTCTAGCATGACTAAACATCTAAAAAGGTCAACAGCTAAGAAATCTCTATCCTCTCAGAATTCCAGCATTGGAGTGCTCTAAAAAGCATTTTTCTGTCCAAACTCCTCATTATAACACAGAATTCTGGTGAACATGTTGTTTTCTGTGAAGAGCAGTTGCAGTGCAGCTCTTCAGTAAAGCCCATGAGGCTCCTTGTCTGCAAAGGGCAGAGATGTGGCAGGGCAGCCCCTGAAATCCTGCCAGCGCTGGGGGGGCTCAGCAGATCCCAGACCCACCGGGAGGACAGAAATTCCTCTTGCCTGGCGTTAAGCAGATGAAAAGATGGGGTCAGGCCCAGCTGACGTGGCTCTGCAGCTCCCACCCAGCTGCCCTTCCAATCTGCTGGCCAGGAAAGGGAGAAATGAGCCCAGGCCCAGGAGCAGCGCTGCGAGCCCGAGCTCAGGAAGCCTCCCTGCCCCGTGGGGTGGCACGGTGGCCACAGGGGCCTGCAGGGCACGTGGCACCCACGGGGCAGGGGCACCCAGCCCAGCCACGGCTGAGTCCTCAGCCCAGCAGGCCACAGACAGAGCGCTGGCTCGCAGCAGGGCTGAGACGTGGTCACAGCCCTGGCAAACTGGGGACCTCCTGTCCCCACGTCCCCCCTGTCACTCAGACTGCGAGCCCCTGACCACCCCGTCCCTGGCACAGCGAGCTCCCTCTCCCTTCTCACAGCCTTTATGTTCTGGTGTTCCAGTAACTGAAGTAACACCGATACAAAGATTCCTCAGAGTTGTCATAATAGAGATTTTTATTTTAAGAGAGTTGTCAGGTACCTAACAACAATACAAAGGTTCCTCAGGACTGCCATAATAAAGATTTTTATTTTAGAAGAGTTATCAGCTACCTACCTTTGTCTTTTTCCATTCATTAAATATTAACAACATAATTAACAACAGCCAATGTAACACAAAACTTAAAAGGCCCTCAATTCAAGCTGTTAAACCCCATTAAATCAGGTAATCCCAGAAAACTCCCAAACTTGACAATAACCATCATGCTTGAAAAGCAAGCGACCATTTCAGTATTTTACAGCTGTTCTCCAAAGTACTTTGATGGCCTCTCAAGTTCGAGCTTAGCCTGCATTTCCACCTGGCCTCGCCGCTGCTGTTGGTGTGCAGAACTGGGCAGGGTCCCCGGGCCGGGTCCCCGGGCAGGATCCCCAGGCAGGATCCCGAGCAGGATCCCCGGGCAGGATCCCCGGGCAGGGTCCCCGGGCAGGATCCCCGGGCAGGGCCCCGGGCAGGATCCCTGGGCAGGATCCCCGAGCAGGATCCCGAGCAGGATCCCCGAGCAGGGTCCCGAGCAGGATCCCCAGGCAGGATCCCGAGCAGGATCCCCGGGCAGGATCCCGAGCAGGATCCCCGGGCAGGATCCCGAGCAGGATCCCCGGGCAGGATCCCGAGCAGGATCCCCGGGCAGGATCCCGAGCAGGATCCCCGGGCAGGATCCCGAGCAGGATCCCCGGGCAGGATCCCGAGCAGGATCCCCGGGCAGGATCCCGAGCAGGATCCCCGGGCAGGATCCCGAGCAGGATCCCCGGGCAGGATCCCGAGCAGGATCCCCGGGCAGGATCCCGAGCAGGATCCCCGGGCAGGATCCCGAGCAGGATCCCCGGGCAGGATCCCGAGCAGGATCCCCGGGCAGGATCCCGAGCAGGATCCCCGGGCAGGATCCCGAGCAGGATCCCCGGGCAGGATCCCGAGCAGGATCCCCGGGCAGGATCCCGAGCAGGATCCCCGGGCAGGATCCCGAGCAGGATCCCCGGGCAGGATCCCGAGCAGGATCCCCGGGCAGGATCCCGAGCAGGATCCCCGGGCAGGATCCCGAGCAGGATCCCCGGGCAGGATCCCGAGCAGGATCCCCGGGCAGGATCCCGAGCAGGATCCCCGGGCAGGATCCCCAGGCAGGGTCCCCGGGCAGCCCCCGGCCCTGCGGGCTCTGAGAGGAGCTCAGGGGTGCCCGCCCCCAGCTCCGCCCCAGGCATCACCAGCCCCGGAGCAGCGGCATCCTCTGCCCTGGCAGCTGCCGGGGGTGCCAGCTCCCTCTGACCCCCTGCACGTGCCAAGAGGCCACAGCTGCGAGGAGGGGGTGTCTGCCCACCCTCACACACCCTCACCCCAGCCCTGGGATGCACGTGTGGAGATGTGCTCTCCAGCTCCCTCGCCCAGTCTCTGTTTGCTGGCACGCTCACAAAGGCCGGGCACAGGCACAGTCCTGCACAAAAGCCACAGAGGCGAGAGCCGAGCCCACCCCAGCACTGCCCTGGCCATCCTCCCCAGGGCTGCTCCTCAGCCTCTTTTCCCTCGCACATGAGGAGTGAAGGTGGTTCTCCACTGAAACCAATAGAGGTTAATTAAACACCTCTGTTAATAAAATACCTCTGTTAACGAAACACCTCTGTTAATGAAATCCCTGTGCCCAGAGCACAGCAAAGCCTCTTCGGGCCCGGCGTGTGCAGGTGCTCGCTGCCTGCCTGCCCAGAGCCGTCCCTGTGGCTGGGGAAGGGCTGTGCAGGGGGCAGAGGGAGCCGTGCAGCAATCCAGCTCTTCTGATGAGCCTGGCCAGCGCAAGTTCCATGCCAGGAGATCTTAGGCTCCATAAAGCAGCTACAATTCCTTCCCAGCCTAAAGCTATTGGTCCTGCAGGGGTGTTTTTCAACTTTCTGCAGTAAAAGTCCTGATAAAATGTGAATTGACTTTCGGGGCGCTCCACGTGGCTGCACAAAGCGTTCCCACTTCCTAGGGAGAGGAGGAAGGGGGATGGATGGCAGCAGCGTGCAGGCTGAGGTGGGCTGAGTGACACTCAGGGGCTGCAGCTCCAGGGAATGTGCCACCCCTGGGAGCAAATGCCCATGCTCCCGGCAGCTGCTCTTCCATTTAAAGCCGCTAACAGCCCCCGGGACTCCTGCAGACAAGGGAATTCAATGAAGATGCATTGTAAAAAGTCAGACTTAACAGTGTGAACAACAGGTCTCAGTATCTGTTCTTAAAGCAGCTGTCTTTGTGGATTTCAATTTCGTAAACCAAAAAAGAACAGTTCAATTTTGGAAAAAAAAAATTGACTAAAACTAGAGTTTCCCTGTGGAAAAAATTTAATTAGGATAGGAACAAGCACAAACAAGCAGCATTGTCTGGGGGACCACCCAAGAACTTCAGTGGCTTGCTTTACAAGACTTTGCAGTGCAATTTGAAACCAAACCTCCCGATCATTTGCTTAATCAGGAGAAATGTGACGCTCCAGCCCTAATATGGACTAAAGTACATTTTAGGGGGGTGACTTTGTAGATACAAACAAATCCTTTAGCCTGCTCAGTTTCCAGGTTTGAACTCAGCGCTCCTGGATCCTGAAAAAGCTGCCCTGAAAGAGAGCAGGAGGCGGTGTCAGCAATGAGGAGGAGAGGAGAGGAGAGGAGAGGAGAGGAGTGGGGAGGAGAGGAGAGGAGAGGAACCTTTTGGCCAGTGCCCTGCGGGAGGGCACCTCAAACAAACACTCCCANGAGGAGAGGAGAGGAGAGGAGAGGAGAGGAGAGGAACCTTTTGGCCAGTGCCCTGCGGGAGGGCACCTCAAACAAACACTCCCAATCGCACCCAAGGAGCCCAGTCCTGCAGTGCCTCTGTGGCACTGCAATGGATCCATGTGCAAAGCTAATTGCAACTTGCAACCTTTGGATTCTGACTGTTGTTTTCCCTTGAAACAGGTTGAGCTCTCCAGAGCTGAGCTACTGGGAAGGGCTGCAGAGTGATGCAGTCACAGCCCCATGCATGCACAGCCCCCAGGCACCTCAGACACGGCCCCAAAGCTGCAGTCCCACAGGTACGAGACTGACAAAAACAAGGGTGAGGCGGAGAGCAACTTTCTCTACCAATTCACCAACCCAAGGCACTGGTCAATGCACTGCTTGGGTTAAAAAGTAACAATTCTCAAGAAACAGGGAAGTGGAGGATGACAGCCAAGTGATGGAAAGCAAGTCCTTGCTGTTTTACTCGATGTTCAATTGATACTGAGCCTTGATGTCCTTTTCTGGGCTGTGATATCCCAAAGTGGTATCTTTGCTTGTTAAACCCTGAGATTTGTGACCCAAAGTCTTTCAAATCTAGTTCCGAAGAGGTCAAGAAAAGGAAAATGCCTCTGAAGGGAGAAGGAGTGGGTGGGAAGAGCTGCCTCCTATTGCTGCATTCAGGGGGCACCGGCCTGACCGGCCCGAGTCGTTCCCTATTCAGTTACTTGTACCTTTGCCAAAGTTAAAAATGCTCAGGTTGGAATTTTCCACCATTTGTTGGTCTCTAGAAGGAATGAAAGCCCATTTCAGGAAAGTTAGCTACTTTCAATGACTCAATCAGGAGAAAATTACACAATATTAAGGGGGATAAGATGTTATTGGAGATGGTAAAGAATAAGGGTTTCATCTGACATTTGCAGGTTGCACTTGTCTGTAGATTAACAAGGGAGAGGAATTAGGATTTTATGAGAAAACCTTAATTTTAGCATTTCATACCAACCAGCAGCTTTGTCCTGCAATCCAAGTATCCTTCTTACAAACTAACAGAATGAAATTACTTCAACTACACCACCAGAATGAAACCAACACAGCAGAGCCAGGATTCTGGGAGATCTCCCGCTATATTGCACCAATAAATAATTCCTGCAGTTTAGGACTCTTCCTGATCCATGGTATAAAACCCAATTTTTAATTAAATAGATAAACAATGACTTCTAAAAGCATCTACACAATTTGCTGGGCAATAAACATGAATGTAACAGATGGTTTTGCAGTGTAATCATACACAGGAGATACCAAAGGCACATGGTAAATTTTCCATGTGATGACCTTTCTCTCAGGCTAAGGGACTTCAGCTGGATTTGGGACCATCCCTGGGCTGGATTTGGGACCATCCCTGCCAGGAGAGCTGCGCTGTGCCCAGCTGCATTCGGTGCCCTCCCACCCCACAGCCACAGCTGCTCCAGCAGTTAAATGTTTTCCACTCCTCCAGGGGATGCCTTCTTCCAGTCCAGCCTCCCCGAGGATTTTCCCTGGGCCAAAGCAGGATGTGGGCCCCACACACCGAGGCTGTGAATGGAACAGAACCCCCAAAGTCACGGTCAGTGGGTGTCCCGGCCCCACACACCACACGTTGCTGTGCCCACATTTCCGACCTTTGGGTTCTACAGGTGGCAGCAAGGAGGGAGCAAAGCCCGCTTGCTCTGTGCTACAGAAGGAAGGACAGAGCGGGGCTATGGGCTAAAACCGGTTCTATATTTAAGGGCTGCACTGGGTTGTTATGGCAACAGGAATTCCAGCCACCACCGCGGGCTCCTCCGACGCCTCCCTGCCATCCTCTGCAGAGCCCAACTTTGCATCACGCAGCAGCTCCTGCCGAACGCCTGGGCTGAAGGGGAGGGGAAAAATGTGCAACTCGTCTTCTCACAGAGAGCTTTTTCCTTCAGGAGTGGAAAGGCTTTAATGACTGCCTGTGGATACAGGCACCAAAAACCAGCTCCAGCAGCAGAAAGGTTCAGACCCTCTCAGCTCGTGGGGCCCACAGGGACTGCGAGCCCCCAGCATGGCAAACCCAGCTGGCGTGTGCCCAGGAGGACCACAGGGCTCCTGATGTGTCCTGGGGAGTGCCCTGCGTGGTGGGAAGAGCCTCCCCCCCAGCTCAGCAGGACAGCCCGGGGCTCAGGAACACCAGCAGCACCGCGGTGCCGCTCCCCCAGCTGGCTGGTCAAAGTCTGCATTTCATCCACACACCCATCTATGTACTTATATGGTGCTCATCTCCACCATGCCCAAATCTCAAGGGCTACCAGGACATTGTTTGCTTTTTTTTGCAGCTATCGTGCTGGAATTCATAAACAGAAAAGCTGTGTGTGAGACACATGCCCTGCTACCACAGCCTCGGCTGGAGCCCCGCAGCCAAGTTTGGGCACTGCTCATCCAGAAAGTCAGGCCCCAGCCGGCGAGAGCCCAGGGGGCAGCAAAAGGAGTGACCAGAGACGTGGAGAACAGCCTCTGGGAAGAGGTGGAGGAAAATGAGTCAACTCGTGGAAACAGGAGGCAGAGCAGAGATAGGGTAACAGTTTTCCATTCATAAAAGGCTTCTGTAGGAGATAGCAATGGTTTGTGTTCCTTGTCTGCTGGGAATTGGACAAAACATAGTAGGATGGGAGAAGTAGGATGGCTGTTGGGAAAAAAAGGGTAAAGTCCTGGGGTAGTTTGCCCAAGGAGAATAGAGAGTGGACACATCATTAAGGCTTCCAAGAAAAAGATCCTTAAGCACCTGTCAGGATGGTCTAGACATATTGATCCTGGCTTGGTACAGGAGGATGGATTAGGGTTCATCTCCATCTCCCTTCCTGCCACGCTGTGGTTGTTCTGTGAGCACCTCACGTGTGCATTACAATCACACGCCCCAGCAGCCACCTGGAACAGCAGGAGTCATCTTGGTTGCAGTGACCACGATTAGGGCTGGTACTTCAGAGGTACCCAAGGTTTTCAGTGTCCCCCAGCCCCACCTCACGTCACACACCCGGCAGTTCTCAGCCTGCCTTCCCATGGCCACACCGGCCTGGGAGATCAGTGTCCCAGCAGCAGCATTAAGGGGTCTGTGCTCCACTTCTTCTCAGTGGCTCTCCTTCCTCTTTAACTAGCAAATCCTGTTATTAGTCTATTGATCCCCCCTCTTAGAAATGGCTGTACTGCAACAACAGTTCCTGCAGCCCATCAGTTCCTAGTTTCCAAAGCTGCTCCTGCTAAACAGTCTTGCCTGGTCTGGAATTAACACCAACATGTCAGTCAGTCCTAATGGGGCAGCAGGGCAGCTTGGATCCCAACTGATTGGAATGGCAAATATTAAAAAAAAAAAAAAAAAAAAAAAAAAAAAAAAAAAAAAAAATTGNAAAAAAAAAAAAAAAAAAAAAAAGATAATTGAAAAAAAGAGAAAATGAAGAGTAACCAAAACAGGCAGAAGAGGAGCACCATCCCAGAACCGCTGCATCATCCAGCTACACCCACACATCAGCTTTGCAGCATGTCCTCTGCTTCAGTCACTTCTCCTAATTCACCTTGAACTGCTGCCATGGCTGAAGGAAACTTTAGGAGAAATAGGAGAAGCCAGAAAAACACAAGGCCTACATTTCCCTAAAAATAAACACCCGAAAGGACTCAGAGATATTCAGAGGTGAGTGGCTGGAGTGAGCAGAGCCCCCACAAGCAGCACAAGGGTCAGTGACAGCAGCCCCGTGGTGACAAATGCCCCATCCTGGCCCACACATGGCACCAAGTCCTTCAGGGGGCTGTGACACAGCCCCACAACAGCAAAACCACAGCTACTGCAAAGTGAGACTGCGAGGAAAAGCAGCCCATCAGCCCTGCAGCAAAGTATCAGATGGACCAGCTTGGGTATTTTTGTTCTTGGTAATAAATAAATAAATAAAATTGTGATGATTAAGTGGAAGCAAAATAGCCCTGTTATTGATACAAGTGCCTTTGCAGTACATTAAACCCAAGTAATTTAAAGACCAGAGTGTTTTATATAAATAATTAATCATTTTTTGGTTAGCATGATGCCACTATAGCTGCCTAAATTTTCAAAGAGGGGGGTGCTTTTTAATTAGAATATCGTCATTACAAATGCACGTGGGTCTTTAATCATTCATGTTGAAAACAAGCTGACTTGGTCATGCATCAGAAAGAATAAAGCAGCTCTCATCTCTCTCTAGATCACACCCAGCAAACCTCAGGGCTGCAAATAAGCAAGACAGTCTGCCTTGTGGTGGGAGCGAGTTCTCGTCCCCTGGGCAGCACAAAGTCGTCTGGGGAGATGCATTTGCTGAGGTCAAGCTGAGAAGAGAATGACGTGCTGGAGAGCCAACGTGATGCAGAAGCAGCCCGCCCCAGCACCAGCCCCAAGGCAGGCTCTCCCCAGCAAACAGGATGTTTTGAGGGTGGACAGCCAGAGCGCAGGTGATTCCAAAGGGTTGAATTGCTTTCCTGCTAATAACACTGCAGGCAGCCGCCCTCTCCTCCTTTCCCGGATCGCTGGCTCGGTGGAGAGTCCCAGCTGGTTTGTGGGGTCTGGGCCCGGGGCAGGCAAGGAGGCACCGGGAGCCTCAGCCCTGAGCTGCAAACACTTTGCTGCTCTGGCTTTTCAGGCCGAACTTTCCGGAGATGCTTCCTTCTCCCCCGCATGGAATCAGAAGCCAAAGTTCAGGCGCTGACATGAAGCCGTGCTGCGGTCGCTTCGCAGCAGGTTTGCCCGAATTACGGATGCAGGGGTCGGACAGCAGCGCAGAGGGCGGCGGGCGGAGCCGCTGCAGCCCGTGCCAGCAGTGCCATCTATTGCCACGCTCGGCTGTGCCGCAGGGAGCCAGCTCGGGGCACGGCAGGAGCGCAGGGAAAAGGCTAATTCGCACCTGGAACAGCGGGGACTTCCCTGTCAACCCACATGCTGCTCCGCTTCTCTAAAACAGCAGAGAACGTTTAAAACATCTGTTAGACCACGCTAATCTCAAACCCCGTGACATCCGAGAGCCGAGTTCCCCGTCAGAGCCTGGGGTCCATAGGGATCATCTCCATCAAGTCCCTCTCCAAGTCCAACTCCCTCAAGTCCCAGCAGGAGAAACCACTGTCCTTGAGCAGTGGGAAGCAGGCAGGAGAGCAGGGTTCGGCGACCTGCACAGCTGCCCGAGCTGGGCATCGCGAGGGGTGGGCAGGGGCTGGCCCAGCTCACCCTGAGGGCTCTGCAGCGCTAGAGACACCTCAGGCAAGGCATCCGTTCTCAAGGTATCTCAAAGGGAAAGAGAACAAAACGCCCCGAGCCCAGC
Source organism: Irena cyanogastra (assembly GCA_013397155.1). NCBI lineage: Eukaryota > Metazoa > Chordata > Aves > Passeriformes > Irenidae > Irena > Irena cyanogastra. The sequence continues at coordinate 195,469 of VWZV01011466.1, forward strand.
AACAGAACAGCAGGCGAGTTTCAGAAGCCTCACCCAGCACCTCCTGCCGAGGGCTGTCGGGCAGTGTTGGCCTCCATCCTCCTGCCAAAGCAGCACCAGGAGCAGGCAGAGGCAGCTGGGATGTGCAGCCTCCACAGCCGGCCCGAGCGGGCCTTGGGGACGCCACTGAACAAAGAAAAACATTCCACTGCTTCACTTCACTTTAGCCAAACATTTCAGCAGCTTGTCTCTTGCCTCACACATCTTGCAATACTTTGTCATCATAAATTGACTCTGGTTTATATTAACTAAAACCCTCTCTTGTTCAGTATCTGGTTTGAAAATGTTGGCAATAAGCATGAGCTCAGAGCAGATTTATATCCGCAGACTGTGTGGGGCAGGGGATGAGTTTCCCAGAACATGAACCCAAGTTTACCAAATAAGAACATGAAAAACCCAAAGAACTCGTTCACATCATCCAGCTCACACATGGCAGGTCCACGAGGGCAGCGGGAATCCGACAACACAAACCACAGGCAGACATTCCAATGCTCATGGACGTGAAAGAAAAACAGGGACTGCAGTGTCTCAGGGGGAGAGAGAACTTGAAAGGACTGAAGGATCAAGTTTAAAAATTCACCACATCCTAAACTGCACCTGGTGGGACACAGGAGATGCTTCCAAGGGATCAGCTGATGCCACTGGCTGGTGCAGGGTTTGGGAGCAGGGATGAGTGAGTTAAGCCTTCAAGACACCTTGATTTCCCAAGAGACACATAGCTCCCAACAAACTTCCTACTGCAGCAAAACTTCTAAAGAGAGTTGTGAGATGTGCAGAAACACCTGTCTCCTTTTCCAAATGCCTTCCCAGATTGTCCCAGCTTACATCCCAACCTCCTTCTGTGCAGTCCAACACCTGGCTTTTGGGCCAAACAGGCAGGGAAAAAAAAATAGGGGGAGCTCAGAAATGTTCAAGCCTAAAGAAAAAAAAATAAATCTTTTTTTTCTTTAAAACAAAGCTTTGATACTATTTAAAAGAAAAAAAATGTTGAGTTGAAAAGTGATAATAGAGAGAAGAACTAAACAGCAGGGTAAAATAGCACAAACATAAAACATTATTTCTGAATTTCAGGGCAGATCTGAGCTCTCTGCAGCTCAGAACTTTGCCTGGTTTTGGTCAGGGGGCAAGAAAATCCCCAGCAGACCCAGACCTGCTCTGTGAAGGAGCAGTGAGAAGGGGGGATCTTTACTGGGAGGCGAATTAAACAGCTGAGAACCAGTTACAATGGTTTCTTCTGGGTAGAAGGTGACAGCTGCAAGGGATAACTCACCGAGGGTGACTGGGAGCGTGTCACAAGGGTGCCTGGGAGCACCTTCAAGGCCAGGCTTCATCTCACGCCAAGAAGCAAAAGCCACCGGCTGCTTCCCCACCGGCTTCCCCACGCCCTGGGCACGGAGGACTTTGCTTTTCCTCTGCACTCAGCTGGGATTTCTCCCCCTCCGGTGAGAACTGGACCCCGTTGTTCCCCGAACAACGAAAAATTCCGTCTTCTCCAGGAGAGAGCTGGTGGTGCCGTGTGCTGGTGGGGACACAGCGTGGCAGTGGGGACACAGGGACGGACACGCGTNTGCTTAGTGCCCGGTTCGGGTCGCACCGAACCTCCAGCCCACCTGCGGCTTGTTGAGCTGAGGCGGCTGCGGCTGTGAGGGGCTCGGGGCCGCCCTCCTCCAGCCCCCCGGCCGCTTTGGGGCCGAGCTCTTTCTGCCTCGCCCAGCGTGCCCGCTCGCTCGCCAGCGTGGCCGGGCAGCCGCAGCGCAGCCCCTCCTGCACCGAAGGCGCCCGGCAGCGGCGCGGACAGAGCCTGGCAGGGGCTCCCTCAGCGAAGGGCTGACCTGTGCTCGGGCAGCTGCCCCGCTGTCCCCGGGCACAGCCCGGGCTCTCTCCACGCCCGGTGCTGCACAGTCCCTGCCCGTTGTGTTGCCATAACGCCCGACCGTGGCTCGTTTACCACCCCGACACAGGCTCCAAGGCCTTAGGGGGATGAGCTCTGTTGAGCACGGCGTCCTTGTCACCCCTCTGTGCCCTAGGACTGGCCGCTGGGCCCGGCCGTCTCCAGGCTTTTCAGCCCAGACACCTGTGAAACGTTTGCAGCTGCAGCAGTGGCTCTGAATTATGGATGAATGTGCTTTGTCAAGGGCAGGGCTGCGCTCAGGCTCAGGGATCAGCTCTCAGGCCCTGCTGGAGGCAGCTGTTGGTGACAAAGCCCCTGCCACGCAGGTACCCCGGATGGGTCCGGGGCCGGCACCCCAGTAACGCCATCAGCTGCTCTAACGCCGTCGGAGGGAAGCGGCGCCGGGATGAGGGTGGCGAGGGGCAAGCCCGGATGCCCGGAAGGGATTTCCTGAGCAGCACGGGGTCGGCTGCATCCCGCCCGTGCCGGGTTTCCAGCCCGTCCCGCGGAAAATGCAAACTGCAGCAAGGCCGAGGTGCGGCTGTGGGCTGCGCTGAGGCCATGGGCTCTGCGGGCGCTCCTGGCGGGCACTGCCCGGCCCGACACCTGCCGAGACAGAGCAGGGCAGGGAGGATTTGCCCGGCACTGCCGCGGCTCGCACCGGCCCGGAGCGAGGCACCTGTCACAAGGTGACTCGTGGGTTCAGGGCCGCCAGGAACCCGCCGTGCCCGTGAGCAGGTGGCCCAGCCACGTGGGTGGTTGCACAAGAGAGTCCCGAACGTGCCACCGCGTCCGTGGCCTTTAGACTGTCCTTGTGGCTCGAGGCTGCGCTGGAGATGATTCTCGGCCGTGTGTCCAGGCATCCTGTGCTTCTCCCCGGCTGACCCAGCTCGGCCTGTTTGGCTCAGCCCGTGGCCCATCCGCGTCCCCGCCGCACCAGGCGGTGGGGAAAGGGGCCAGCCGAGTGCCCGCTGCCCACGGGGACCGTGTGCTCTTGCTTCACCCAGGTGACACAGGTGAGTTACTGGATTCCCCCCTTTCGCTGCTGCCGGTACTGATCACGGGAGAACAGCGGGGAAGAGGTAGGAAACCCCCTCTTTGGTGGTTGGATTTTTGTTAGGCTGGGGTTTTTCACACACCGCAGAGCTGGGGGATGCTGCAGCACGGAGGGCTGAGCTGTTCTCACCCGCGCAGGGAACGCTCTCCCTGCAGCGGGGGCTGCTGCCGAGCGAGCCGTGGCTCGGCGCTGCTGGGTGGCGGCGGTGGCCGTGCCGTGGCCGTGTCGTGGCCGTGCCCTCGCAGGGCTCCTCCCCTCGGCACAGCCCACCCAGAACGGGCTTTGCTCCCCGCTCGTGTGTTTGTTGCTGGCCCCAGCGAGGGGGTCCCAGCACGCCCCTGGGACACGGGCCGGGGCTTCCGTGCCCTTCCCGTTGTTCCTGCACAGGAGCAAGCCCTGCCTCCCCTCGCGCATTCTCCCCGTCCTCCCCCTGCCCTGGGGGTCACACAGGCAGAGAAAGCCCCCCCGCTCCCTGGAGCGCCGCGGCGATTCCCCAGGCAGGTCAGGAAGCCCCAGCGCTGCGGGAGCAGGAGTCCCACGGGCTCCCGCCCTCCCTCCTGCGGGCGCTGGGGGAGCGAGGTCGCCTTCGCAGGCAGCGGCAGGGGCTGGAAGGAGCCTGGCACCCCGCAAGCTCCAGCCCAGCGCCGCGGGTGGGAGGAAGCTTCCCAGAAGACGGAGAGCTAAAAAAAGGCAAGGCTTGGAGCAGCCCAGGGCTGCCAGCTATTTATTCCAGCATGCCTGCATGCTGCAGAGCAGGAGCAAGATATTTTAAAGCTGCTGCAAGGAAGCTTGTCTGTCTGCCTGCGTTTGTTGTTCAAAAATTCGATTACTAACATTCCCCACCACCAGCCCCAAGCCCTGCACAACCTTCAGCCAAGTGTCTTCCTAAGACCCTAAGGCAGCCGACCCCTCCATCAGAACCACACTGAAGCAGATGCTTGGAAAAAAAGGCTTAGGCACCAACACATCAG
>VWZV01011466.1:199999-233778 GCA_013397155.1 Irena cyanogastra
ATGCTGCAGCACGGAGGGCTGAGCTGTTCTCACCCGCGCAGGGAACGCTCTCCCTGCAGCGGGGGCTGCTGCCGAGCGAGCCGTGGCTCGGCGCTGCTGGGTGGCGGCGGTGGCCGTGCCGTGGCCGTGTCGTGGCCGTGCCCTCGCAGGGCTCCTCCCCTCGGCACAGCCCACCCAGAACGGGCTTTGCTCCCCGCTCGTGTGTTTGTTGCTGGCCCCAGCGAGGGGGTCCCAGCACGCCCCTGGGACACGGGCCGGGGCTTCCGTGCCCTTCCCGTTGTTCCTGCACAGGAGCAAGCCCTGCCTCCCCTCGCGCATTCTCCCCGTCCTCCCCCTGCCCTGGGGGTCACACAGGCAGAGAAAGCCCCCCCGCTCCCTGGAGCACCGCGGCGATTCCCCAGGCAGGTCAGGAAGCCCCAGCGCTGCGGGAGCAGGAGTCCCACGGGCTCCCGCCCTCCCTCCTGCGGGCGCTGGGGGAGCGAGGTCGCCTTCGCAGGCAGCGGCAGGGGCTGGAAGGAGCCTGGCACCCCGCAAGCTCCAGCCCAGCGCCGCGGGTGGGAGGAAGCTTCCCAGAAGACGGAGAGCTAAAAAAAGGCAAGGCTTGGAGCAGCCCAGGGCTGCCAGCTATTTATTCCAGCATGCCTGCATGCTGCAGAGCAGGAGCAAGATATTTTAAAGCTGCTGCAAGGAAGCTTGTCTGTCTGCCTGCGTTTGTTGTTCAAAAATTCGATTACTAACATTCCCCACCACCAGCCCCAAGCCCTGCACAACCTTCAGCCAAGTGTCTTCCTAAGACCCTAAGGCAGCCGACCCCTCCATCAGAACCACACTGAAGCAGATGCTTGGAAAAAAAGGCTTAGGCACCAACACATCAGAAGAGTTTAGGGAGCATCCACATTTCACACTCAATTTATTTCTGGCCAGTCCTAATGAGAAATTTCTAACCAGCTTTTAGCATCCAGGGCTCACCCTTATGACTCAAACTCTCATAGGCACTTACCCTTTGGGCTTACAAATCTCACCTCCTACTAGAAAAGCACACCCCAGCCTCCTGATTAAAAAAAAAAGAAAAGAAAAAAAAAGTACTGCAATCTCTGTTCTTGGATATGTATTTTTTACTGAAAAAATCATTCATAAATTAACAAATACAAAAATGTACAAACACATGGGTAAATAAATGTAATGACAAAAAGGATTGCTTTGCTGAGAAGTGTGTGTGTGTTGTAAAACACTAATCTTCAGTGCAAAAATGTCCCCCTGGCACCTCTTAAAAACATAACAGTAAGCTCAAAAGCCATGATGATGGAAAGCTGCTTGAGAGTCTAGAGCCACTTCTGATGGTGAGGGGCCTGAAGTGCGCAGCCGATGCTCAGACGGTACCTCCCTTAGAGAAGCAGAGCTTTAAGGAGAATTAGCTGTCAATAAATAGTTTTGCAAATAAAACTCACATGGCTCATCTAAAAAAAATAAATCAGCATCGCACAGGACCTGCCCTCAGCAGGGCTGACTGACGGCGCTGACGTGGAAGGGGCAAACGAGTGGCCTTGTGGAACTTCAGCTGCCAGAATATGTACAAGTTCTCCTTAATACAAGAATTTTTACACCATAACAGCACATGCGCTTGACAGTATGTTTTTAACAGTTACATTTACTATACAGTATTTGACATAGCTGATAAGATTAACAGTGCACATTTTCAGATAATCCACATTTTAAAAAGAGAAAATAAATTCAACGTGGTCAGAACAAAGGATGGGATGCTGCTGGGGATGGACCCTTCTGTGCCAACCGCAGAGTGCAGTTCTGAGCAGAGGTAACAGCTTTTGTTCCACACCAGGTGCAATGGGTGTCAGGGACATGGAAGGCTGAGGATCCCAACTAAGGCAGTTCAACACCTACTCACACACACATGCATGATTCCGGGGTAGTGAACTTGGACTAGTTGAAATACATTCCTTGTTTGAAGCACCATTAGACAAAGACAGGTTTCTAGCAAGGTCTCAAGATGGAAAAAAAGAGGGGCAGGGCAACGCAGGTTCAACACCCAGAAAGGGTCCATGTGAATTACAGATCAAGACTCCAAAGCAAAAGTCTTTATTGCTGTATGCGCCAGAAAAAGCAAATCCTCACCTCTGCCTATAAATAACCAGGCTGAATCCCCTCGGGAAGCGAGTTTAAAGCACATGTAAGTTCAGAGACTTTAAAACTTAGTTACAAACTCATCAGCGCTTTTCAAGGGCAGGCTTGCTGTCCTCTCATGCCGGCCGATGAGATCCACACACAACTTGTGTTTTCTAAACTAACGTTTTCTGGATACAGGTTAGGAATGCCCTGGGCAGTCACACCCACCACAGATGCGTATGGGGGTCATACGTCCACGGAACTGAGGAAACAGTGTAAACCATGAGAAGTCAAGGAAACCGAAGGCAAACAATGCAATGAAAAGAGTTAAAGTCCTTCGGAGGTCAAGTACCCGCCCTTGTTGTGTGGAAATACAAACTAAAACCAACACCCAACGTATTTACTTTTAAGTCAGAGAGGTCCAGTGAAAGTGGTGGTGCCAGTGCTGTGCAAGGGCTGGACTGTATCCGTGGGGACAGGGCCTGCCACGGTGGCTGTGAAGAAAAGAGGGGTGACATTGGATAGCTAGGTGGGCTGTCAGACCAAGCTCTGGCTCCCAGTCCTCATATTTTCATGTGTCCTTCATGTCTCTCACTGAGCTGTGACCCCCGTCCCACCGGCTGTGCCCGTGCCAGTGCTGCCAGGTACCGAGGGGACAGTGCAGGACACTGCCTCCGACAGCACCTCCGTGCCGCTGGATTGACACCATAAATACAAACTAAACCAACCTCCCGAACCGTCCCAGCACGTTCCAGAGTGAGGGCAAGCGCTGCTGTGCAGGGAGGGCTCATGTGGGAACAGTGGCTCCATCCTGGGAGCTGCCTGGCCTCGGCCCTGCCATCAGCAGGACACAGAGCCACAGCCTGCCTTCCACACAGCCTTTGGCTTCATTTGCACATCATGTTGCAGAAGTGACAGGAAAGGAAGGGTTTTTAATAAATATTCCCATTTCCTCATCCTCCCTGGAACAAGCCAGCCCTGCGGTTCCTGTAACGAGTGATGACCAGGCTGTACTGGAAGGTTCTGGGCCCTGGCCCACAAACGTTTCTGCATATGCCCAGCTGGAATCATGCGAGCAGTCTCACTGGCTTAAAAGGGAACACCTTGCACAAGTACGGTGATGCTCACACAAGTGTTTACAGAACTCAGGACTAAAATGAGTGACCGTATGTAAACCTCTCACTTGGACTTGAGCCATTGGAGAAAAATAAAAAGGGGAGATTTACACAGCATATGTACACTTACACTTCTTTAAGAAGCGATTCTGTTGTATGTACTTCAAGCAGGTCATTTAAAAAACCGCACAGACGTAGAAGAACGGCATCAGAAGTCGTTTGATCTCCCACCAGGGCAGCTACCAACCAAATTGCTCATGACCTTCACTGTCAAGAAGCCAGAGTCCCTCAGCTGAGCTGCTTCCCAGAGGAGAAAGCACATCCAAGGAGAGTCCCAGTGCCAGAGATTGCTAGAGGAGGAATGTGGAGACGAGAGCAGCAGGTCGAACTGTTGTCCTGAAACCCAGAAAGCAAGTGGCAGAAAAAATGAAGAGACTGCTGAGCTCGCTGCCCGGGTATCGGTCTGGATTGGTACAGCAAGGGCAATTTGTGCGTGCACTTTCAGCCTCATTCTCCAAAATACTGTGATCCTTCATTAGACAAAGTGTTGCTTGTCCTCAATAACCCTTGGAAAAGAAAGTCTAGTGTGGTGCTTTCTTGGTGGAGGGCAGAGCAAAGTTATTTTCTGCTCTTAATATTCGGTCACCAGAGCCAGCTCCGGTGTCAGGTTAACAGTGATGTTCTTATACAAGGCGTCATACGTGACGTTTGGAAAGTAGTTCAAGTTATTGAGGCCGTCCAGGGCTTGCCTTTCTTTTGACTTCCTCAGCAAGGCGTACCTGTGCAACAAGAACCAGAGGCCAGAGTCACTTTCACGTATCTCACAGCACCTGCAAACTCCTCCCAGGGCTACTAGAGCACTTTCCAAAGAGCCAGGCCCAGGAGCAGCTACAAAACAACAAACTTTTGAGTCCTTAATAAAGGCAACCACCACATTTAAGTAGTCTGTGTTAGTAAATACCAGAAAATTCCAGAAAAGTCCCTTGATAAAGGGCAAAATGCTCGCTGTGCCACCAGCAAGCATTCAGCTGCCAAAACAACCTGTGGCACCTGCCCAAAGCCTGCAGGTCCCATTGCCAGGAGGGGGCTGAGCCTGGGGGTCCTGCCAAGCCCACCATCCACACCACCCCGGAGAGACACAGCTGGGAGTGATGTGGTCCTTGCCACTTTCATGAAACCAGACATGAACAAGAACAGAACTAAATGGCTTTAGTCTGAGGGATGGGGGCGAGGAAGTAAAACCAGCAGAATGGTGGTATGGGGAAGGAAACTGCAGCTGGTGCACAAAATCAGCCTCAAACACATTCAGAGGCAGCGTGAGGAGATAGAAGGAGGAAGGTTGAGAGGGGAAAATAGGCAAAAATATCTCAGCAGGACAGTGACTCCCTTCAGCACAGTGCTGGTGGCCTGGAGGCCCCAGGGCAAGTGGGAGCTGGGCTAAGACCTGGGGAGAGAGAAGGGACCAGGGACAGGTTGTGCCATGAGGCAGGGGAAGGTGCTGGGTGAGAACAAAGAGAGAAGCACCAGGAACCAGAGCTCAGTCCCACGGCATTATCAGCCTGCCATGCTTCAAGGGTTTGACTAAATATGGTTTTTTAAACCAAAAGCAACTTCTCTTTTTCAAGAGTGATGTAAGAGAAGCATCTCTGACTGGCTGCATTCTGTTGGACAGAGAAATGAAAAGTAGGGCTAAAGATGGAAACTCAAATGGAAACACCTCAAAAAATTAGTCTTCTGCAAAAAAAGACGAGCAGATAGCTCAAATCTCTGCAGCAGCAGCCTAAAGCCCCTCTGCAGAACAGAGCTTGCACTGCTTGTCCAGCAGCTGCTCAGCTGCAAGTGTTAATTCCTGAAGTTGTTTGTGAAAGATGTATTTCTCTGGTTTTCTGCTGCACGGTTTTCAGAAGACTCAAATGCCACCGTGGTCTTCAGGCAAAAGCAATCAGTCAACCCTTGAACTCTCTGAAACAGCCCTGGCTCTGGGACAAAGGGGTTGGAGCCCTCCTGGAGAGCTCCAGGGAGAATTTATCTTCTTGAGAAAATGCTCTCACAGTACTTGTCCTCCTTTGGCCCAGGGGACAGTTGCCACTCCTGATGGATGTCTGCAGCCTCACAGGAGAGCAAACCCTGAGCTCAGGGCTCTGTACACCCACCCCAGTTTGGGGCCAAGAAGCAGAAACGAGCCTGGAAAGGGTGTTGCTGTTGGACTTTGTGAGTGCTGCCAGGGACACCTGATGCTTCAGCAGCCACCCTGCAGCACAGCCCCTGCTCTCTGCTTTCTGCAGGCTGAGCAGTGCCTCCTTCAGCACTGAGCTCAGGCTCTTCTAGAAACATTGAAGCTTCTCTGACACCTGGCAATAGCCACTCCGGTACATTCCTCTGCAGATAAAGGACAGGCCCTCAGCCTGCCATGCTGACAATCCCCTCCTTTGGATGGCATCCAAGCAGCCACAAAGCAAGGACCCCTCACTGCAGGGATGTGGAGTATGAAATGCAGGGATGGAGAAATCCTGGCAAGGCTCTGCCTCCCTCTCCCTGCAGTTAGTTTCCTTCAAGAGTTCAGGCTGTTACTACCCTCAAACAGCTGCAGGGAACCTCCTACATGACTCTTTGTGAAAGGCTTTAGGATTCTTAAAAAAATTTACTTGCCTTCCTAGGAACTGCACTTCTCCCCGATGATGGTGGGGAATTGATTTGTATTTCCCTGTGTCTCCTTCTGGTCGAGTCACGGAGTAGCCTGCATACTGCACTCTGCATTAGAAAGGGGAGAAATAAAATAGAATAAACAGAAACTAATCACTTGTATTTACTGTGCTGGCAGTGCTTCCAGGGCTGCAGTCAGAGCTCCTGGGGCTCTGGCCGTGGCTCTGCCTTCCCACCTACAGAGAGGCCACACGAGCCTCCCCTGCCCTGGGCTCGGGCACGTCACACAGCACTCAGCACCTCGGAGCCCCCTCAGCCACCAGGGTGGGGTCCTGTGCACAGAGCCAACAGTTCCCAGCCAGCCAGCACTGCTCTGCTTCCCCTGTGCTGCCTGTGCAGGCTGGAGCAGCCCCTGCCCCTGAGCCAGCACAGCCGGGCTGTCCCCAGCCCAGGACAGGCACAGCCAGCCCAGCCCCGTGACAACTGTCCCCTCAGAGCACAGCTGTGCCAGGCTCAGCTCACAGAGCCACCACTGGCCCCACGGAGCCCGTACCTGTTCCACAGGTCGTCATCCTCGCCACCCCAGCCCCAGAAGGCGTTGGGGAATCCGTTGATCTTCTGGAACTGCTCGACAGTCAGGCCACTCACCCCCCCGAAGAACTCGTTGTATGGGAGCCTGAGCAGGAGAGAAGGGTCAGGACAGAGCCCACTGGCTCTCCCATCTGCCATGGGAAAGCCCAGGCCCTGAGGATGCTCTCTGCCATTCCCTCTCATACTCCCTTCGCACAAAGCCTGAGAAAAAACCCAGATTCATTCTCTGCCTTAAAAATAAATAAATTAAACCTAACACTGGTTCCTTAGCAGTTATGGCAGCAGGGAGGAAGAACAGTGCTTACAGGTACATGTACTTATCCAGCTTGGCTGCAAAGTGCCTGGGCATCTGTCCACACCCATAATAGTTACGGTCGTTCTCTGGTATGTGGTCCACGTCGTGAAAGATGAGGCAGTCCCAGTCCAAGTCCTTCATTGCTTCCCGAAAGCCAACGTTGAAGAGCATGGCACGGTTGAAGGGTTGGTTTCCAGCCTAGCAGGGAGAAAGTTCCTCCTCAAGAGGAGTCCCTGCAGCTCTTGCTCCCTGTGTGTTCTCGGCCCTGTCTAGAAAACCGCAGAGGGCAACCGGCTCCCATACTGGCACCATGAAAGAAGTGATGCATTGGAGCAGACCAGTGAGATCAACCAACACTGAAATATGCAATTTACAGTGCAGGAGCAAAAATAAAGATGCTGAAGCCTTATTACTCAAACACTTGAAAGAAAACTGCAATTTTGATCAATCTTTTTAAGCTAGAGTTAAATATGGAGGCACATTTACTGCGTGGATGAAGCCAAACAGCTTGAGTGAGAGGTCCACGTACACATCAAATGACAGTCATGCTCTACATGAAATGCCTAACTCTGGTCAGGCCATTCCTGTGCCTAGGGGATGCTGCCTGGAACTACTGCAGGGATATAGAAAAAAACTCTGGCACTGCCTGAACTGCAAGTACCTGGATCAAAGCTTTTTTTTAAAAAATAACTGCTACAAATCAGAATCTCAAAAATAAAGCAAAACCACAAATCCCCAATTTCTGTTTTTCATATAAAACCAATAATTCTGGGCACCAGGAATCTCTTAGCTGTGCCACTTTCAGACAGAATGGGACAACTTACACATTGCAACGTGGCCCCTACAGCTGGCACAGCACAGAGCTGTGGTCTGCAGGGCCAGTCCCTGGGACAGGCAGAGCTGCAACTGCACGCCGCCGCCCCCTGCTCTCACCTGCTCCACAACGTAGAAGGCGAACTGTAAACGTTGGCGCTGCAGCATGGGAATGAGGTGTCTGAAGAGGACGGGAAGATGCTCGTATCGATTGCGGAATGGGATCAGGATCGCCACCTGGTGAACACAGGACACGGCCCTTACTGCCCCGGCACGGGGAGCACGACTGCCTGGTGTGGGGAGCAGGAGCAGCACTAACAAAGCACTCTCAGCTCTCCCACATACAGCAGCCTGAAACCCTTCCAACTCCCAAAACATGGATTTCGTATTCGCTTTTTGAGGAATTGTTGCTTTGGAAAACTTCAACGTCACCTCAAGGGGAAGGGAGACTTGTAGTGCCCCCTCGTCATTTCTGCTCAGCACTGGGGACACTAAAGCAGCCCTTGAGTTCACTGTTTCTTCCCTGGGCACTGCATTCCCACACTTCAGAGCTCCTCACATCATTGCTCTGAAGATGCAGCACACCAGAGATGCTCCCATTAACACCCCCCAAGCACTGAGCAGGGCTCGGGGCTGTCCTGCTCCCAGTTACCTTCCAGCGAGGCAGGCAGTCACTCGGCTTCCAGTGTCCTCCCAGCTTGATGGAAGGGTCTTTAGAGAAGAACTGATGGATATCCTCCATGGTGATCTCGCTCATATTTACATCAATGGGGCCCTCTGCAGAGTGGGAGAAGCAGAGGAGGTGAGGAACTGCTCTGGTGCTGGGGCAGCACTTTGCTGCATCCCTGTCCTCCATCCCCAGCACCCAACTTCTTCTCTCCAGCACCAGCAGAAACAATTAGGAAATGCTGCTGATGTAACACCCCGGTCTCCTCAGCCTCTGTGCTGCTACTGGATGCAGCTCTCCATGAGAGCCCCACACCAGCCAGGGCACCCCTCTGCTCCTCCCTGTGTGTTTCCAGCAGACTAAACCCCTCACCTCAGCAGAGAGCATTCTCCCCCTTTTGAAACATCTGCCCTCCAAAGCCCAATGTTGCAGCTGAGGATGGCTTTGGTGGAAGTGCTGGGGGGTGCAGCCCATCTCCCACAGCAGCCCTGGCACAGCTCAGGCTGGGGCTGGCAGCGCTGGCGAGGCACGAGGGAGCCACCCCGCCGTCCCTGCCCCTGGAAAAGGGCTGGCAGAGTCTTTTCACCGGCTCCCAGCACACAATCCCTCTTTTGTTTGTGCTTGCCAAGCGATGGGCTCCTGCTTCAGCAGGGAGACATGCCTCCGACACAGCAGGGATTAATTCCTGAGGGTGGGTAAACAATGATTTCCCAGGGGGAGCTGGGCTCTGAACAGCACTCCCATTCATCCCTAGGTGCCTGGCAGGGAAAGGTGCAGTGGTGGTGAGGCTGGGAATGCCACTGCGTGCCTTCCAAAGCCACGGGGAGCAGGAGAGGGGCGGCAGGATGCTACTCACTCATAGAAGGGAGCCTCTCAGGACAGGTATTGTTGGGGAAGTAGGTAAAGTCTTCAGGAAGAAACGTTGTGGCTTGCAAAAAGGTGTCATTGTGGCTCAGATCAAGAGGATAATCTGGGGGAAAAAAAAAAAAAAGAGATGCTTTCACCTGAGATATAGGTCTGTTATTTCCAGCCACCTCCCCATGCCACTGTGAGCAGACTCCAAAGTCAACCACAGCTGAGGATGTCCCCAACAGCACAGCTGTGTCCCCAGTGGAACGTGCTCTAGCCTTGCAACCCAGCTGGGTGCTCATCCCCACTGCAGAAGCCCCAGCACCCTTAGCACCACATCAAAGAAACCTTTGCATTTTCTGGCCAAAGGAGGAATTTTGAAAATCACCTTTAGGTACCACAAAGGAGCATGTGGCTCTTGAAAGGAAGAGCTACCAGTGCCTTGTCCCTGAAGGACCCTGGCCCAGCAAGAGGGGATGTGCTCCTCCAGCAGGTCCTTTCCCAACAGGAGAGAGGGAAGTCCCCAGGCACGTCTCAATGCCAGCTGGGACTGCCAGTGCAGTATCCTACCCAGGGCAATCCTGCCTGGAATCCTCCTCAAAGGATCAATAAAAACTATCACATTACACACCGACTTCCCTCTGCTTCTGCCGTGCCGGAGCAGAGGAGCCCCCGTGGCCCAGCAGCGCCCAGCACCTCCCCATTCCCGCATCCTTCAGCCTCCTGGGCAGCACCCTGCTGCATCTGACGATGTTTCACAGAGGTTTTCCACCGAGCAAGTCATTCGCTGGGCTGCGCTAGTACGTGACATCATGTCAGTAACATTGTTTATTTGCTCAAGTAAACAGTATCCAAACCATCTCCAACCTCAAGATGGGCTGTACACAGAACCTTAGGGCTTTTCAAGTAGGATAGATGTTATTTTGGATGCTCGATACTGTTCCAAATTTCCAGAAGCAATTTTCCCTGTAAACTCTCACTACCAGAGCACACCCAGTACTCAGCGCAGGTCACAGCCCGCGGTGAAGCTGAACTGCTCTGTTCCGCACCAAGGGCTGCCTTTTTCGCTGGGTTTCCTCTCCCAGCTGTCACACAGCCTCACTGCCCACACGGTGTGGGGACAATGCACTCACCAGGCGGTGACACCCAGGCAGGCACCCCGAATCAGTCGGGGAGGGAAGGTTGTGACTCCAGTGTTAATGCAGCCCTCGTGGCCACAGCACCAAGCGCCTTCCAGACGCCACCGCCACCCGTCCCGCGTCTGCTCTGACCTGCCTGCCAGGGAAGGTCGCCCAAGGACGGTGCACAGTGCTCGGATGTGCTAAAACTGTCCTCATGGCTGGAGCTCCTGGGGAGGGACGGTGTCCTAGGTGCCTGTGCAGCTGGGACTGGTACAAGGTTCAAGCAAAGCCCAATATTGCAGCAGCAGCAGCACTGGTGTCACTGGCACTGCAGTCACCAGTTCCCTGCCTGCTGCAGGAGGACACAGCTCTCTGGACCACTTGAAGCTCCCCAGGCCAGAGCCTCAGCAGGATGAAGGCTCTCACCACCACAAGCAGTAGCAATGGAGCATCTAACTCTCCTCCCTTCAGGAGATCAGCCACTTCCTCACCCTGCCTCTGCTTTACTTGATGTTTCCAGTCTTAAAAATAGCCCAGGGTGGCTGCCCTGGCTGACTTGGTGCAGCAGAGGAGGTGACCCAGGGTGTTCATCTCCTGCCTAAGTCGATAATTCCCCTCCCGTGCCCATCTCCAGCCAGGGCACAGCTGAACTGGTGGCTGCACCTCAGCAGGCTGGGCAGCAAGGACAGGCTCATACTTCTGCTAATGAGGAAATGCTCTTGCCTTGTAAAACTCTGCCAGCCCCTGCTGCTGAGGCCCGGCGGGCGAGGAGCCGAGCTGAGCTCCCCACACCCCACGCAGCCCGATGCCAGCAGCACCGGCGCGAGGCTGTGGGCACGTGCCAGCAGGGAAGGGACAGGCTGGGTGTCACCAGCCCGGCAGCAACGCCTCACACACTGCCAGGGGCAGTTCTGCCTCACTGCACCACACTGACAGCACAACTCTAACCCCACACGCTCCTGTGTGCGTGGATGATGAAGAGGCTGGGAGGGGGAGCCTGCGCTCCACTCCCTGCATCCTGCCCAAGTTCAAAGATTATTTGTGGCAGATCTCCAGCCAAGTCATCTCGGTTCATACTTGCACGGGAAGAGTGAAGCATACGAGCACAGGCTCCTCCACGTGCCCAGAGCCAGGGCTCTGCGCAGGCGCACGCCTGGGAAGGTATTTCTTAAATATGAAACCTGATCCTTGCACTGAATTTGAAAGTGTTTACCCTCAGACTGGTTGAAGCTACAAGTTGAATTCCTGGAAAGAGAAGAGGTTTTCAGCTCAAATCCCATCACTTCAGACCTATCAAGATTTTCAATCCTTATACAAGGTAGAAACATTTGAACTTTTTACATATATAAATAAATAAATATATTTTTTCTATTTTGGCAGTATTTCTATATATAGGGTATTTGTATGTTACATATATATTTTTATATATATTTTAAAAATGGCAGAAAATTAATCAAAGCTTCCACCCTGCATTTACCAGTATAAATTAATTCCTTCAACTTAATTTTCAATGAAAATGGGACCTTGAACCAAAATTGCAATTATTCAGAAAATACCTGAGTCGTTGACACTGCTGTTCCTCTTGGCGTAGGCACTGCGGACCACCTGCTCGTACACCTGAGCTCCTATAGTGCGCATGTTCTCGCGGATCATGATGCCTTGGGCTTGCATCATGAAGAGGTAGGTGTTCACTGCAAGGGAGGAAGAAAAAGGAGTATTTCCATGAGCATCAGCTTTTGTAGGGAACAGAAATCAGGGTCTTCTGGAAGCATTCCCAGCCTCCTGCTTGAGGCCGGCTCCCTCACGCCAGAAGGATCCCTGGGCTGCACGTGGTGTCCCCACAGGGCTGGGAAGGGCAGGGAATTGGGCACTGGAGGCGTAGGGCACGTTTGGAAACCCGGCTGGGTGACAAGGGACATGCACCCAGCCAAACCTGACTACCAGGCTGTACAACAGCACTGCAGCTTAACCAGCAGCACATTTTGCTGCTTAATTAGGGAAGTTTAATTAGGAAATACCATTATAACAGGAAACCCAGCTGTGTGCCTGGAGAAGGGCAGCCGTTCCAGACCGCAGCACTGAGGGCTGGCACTTGCCTGGCAGAGGCACCCCAACAGGCAGCACAAAAGCATCCCCACACCAGGCTCCGAGCCCCCGGCATGTCCCATCTCCGGGCAGGCAGCAGCACAAGCCCTGCTCCTCAGGGCAGCCCCCCAGCCATGTTTCTTCCCCCTCTCCTCTCCTGCTGACCTCGTGCCCTGGCACAGCTCAGGCTGAGCCTGATTAGGTTTCAGTTTAAGCTGACACCCAGCTGGCAGGACCAGGCCCCAAAGCAAACAGCAGCAAGCACAGCCCCGTGTCCCCAGCAGCTCCCATGGCACAGCAGGACAGCCACCCACAGGGGCAACACCCCTCATCAGCATCACTGTGCCAGCCACAGCCCTCTCGGTGTAGTTTTAGGCTTAAGAATGAAGTGAAAAACAAACAAAACCTTGACATGAAGATACTGAGAAGGGACAACCTAGAAGGCCTATTCTGCAATAGTGATTAAAGAACCAGGTGAAAAGACACTCCAGGAGGGACAGACAGGGCACCGGGCCAAGGAAACAGAGACCCTGCTCAGAGGAGGGCAGTAGCTGATGCAATGTCACCAGGAAACATCCATACCAGACAGGCCATTTCTACAGCAGCATATCACAGCCTGAAACCAGCAGCTACCAGTACCAGGAAGGCACAGTCACGCCTGGAGTCACCTGGAGCACAGGCTGGATACGGCACCCCCACCAGAGAGCGGGGACCCCCACCCCGGGGTACACACACCCTGCACCCCCACGGGCTGCCCACCTTCTGCACCCACACACTGAGGCAGCTCCAGAAAGGCTGCCCAGACACATTTCCCAATCTCAACTGTATTTTGTTTTCACACAGTAAAGTAAATATTTGAAAGGGGGATGGAGCCCCACGTCATACCCAGCTGCTGCCCATGCCCAGCCTGTCTCTGAGCCATGGGGAATCACTGCATTTTCAGAAAGAAGGGGGTCAACTGCATTAAGTGCTTGGCAACTAAATGTCTCGAAATGCAATTTTAAATGCCTATTTCCAGCCCCTTCCTTCCCATACATGTACTCTTTGCAGTCAGGCCAGTGATGGCCCCTTAAGCCAGTGGTTACAGCAGCAATGAGCAGGAGCTGGCTCAGACAAAGCTGCACCCAAACCCTCTTGGCTCACCCACCTGTTCTGGGGCCAGCTCTGGAACCAGAGTGACCGCCAGGTCAGCTGGTAGCAACTACAGCTTAAACATGAGCTCTGGTGCAGTTTCTCAGCAAGGCACCCCTGTTGCAATGACAGCAAGAGGTATCAAGTGCTGCTCCTCCTCAGAAGGACAGGGAATTTACCCTAACAGATGCCCAGGGATAAGGCTCAAGGAAAACCTGGCATTTTGATACAGTGCCACAGGTCAGAAACAGAAGTAGCTGAAATTCCCCACGCAAAGCCTTACATCCAAGCCCCAAAACCTTCATAAGTTTGCAATTGTCAGCTCAGAGCTCAGCATGAAATGGCATCACCACCCAGCACCAGCAGCGCAGCCCAGCATCCCTCCCCAGCACAGCCCCAGGCAGCTGCCCACCAGGATTCATGGGCACGGGAGCTCTGCAGGAGCTGTCAGAAGCGGGCTGTTCGGGGTTAGCAGCGAACAGGGGCGACGCAGCCGGGCTGTCAGACCCTTGGTGTAGGGCAGGATGCACAGGGCAGCCCCGCCCGACCCGCCCGTGCGGGTCTCCCACATGACCACAAGCTTTTCCTTCAGCTTGCCAGCCCAGTCAGAGCCGTGCCCCGGGTGTGCCACGTTAAGGGCTGCTGCTTGGGGCCGTGTCCTGCCCAGTGACAGCGGCCACCCCGCTGCTGGCACCAGGCCCCGCCGGGAGGCAGCACCAGCAGCCGCGGAGCAGCATCCCCAGGGCCGGGCGAGCACGGCAGGGCACGGGCTGCGCGGGACAGCGGCCTCGGCACCGCCTCCCAAAAACACAAAGCCTACTCAAGAGCCAGGCACAGCTTCTCTCCTCTGCACAGAGCAATGGGGGGCTGAAGGCACTCGGCTGAGCTGGTTCTCGGGCCCAGGCTGCTGAAGGAAGGGGCAGCGAGTCTGCATCTTCCAGCTCACACGGAGCTGGGTCAGCGGTGAAAAACAACTCGCGGATGCTGATCAAGTAATTTCACTTTCTACTTCATTATGCTTCTACTTGCTGGGCAAAGCAGATCCAGGTTTGGTGAAGCGTGAAAGAACAGGAGAGACAATCCAGCATCCAATCCCTGGTTAATTTGAGGAAGAGGGAGGTTTGTCGGGCGCAGTGAAAGCGCCGTTTGTTCCCCTCCCCGGCGGCAGACGGAGCAGGGCTCGCCACAGCCACATGACCCGGCTCTCGCTGGGCCGGGCTGCTCGGAGCTGCAGCGGGAATCCTGAGCAGACTGTCACAGCAGCCACCATCCCAGGGGAGCGCGGGCAGGAACAACGCCGGCTTTGTGCCAGGCAGCAGCTGCCTTTTCACGTATTCCGAGATACCTGGCCAAGGATGATGTGCCACCAACACGCCAAACATCCAACATCAACAGCCCCCCACGACCAGGGACCAGAGCGCCTTCTCCTACCCCCAAAACAAACTGTCTGCATGAGATGAGCTTCACAAACATCGTGTTTATCCAGAACACGCAATTCTTTCAGGTCAGAAAATCGGATTTAAACCACATTATTGCAAACATTTCACTCCCTGTGCACACACGATGTTTAAATTAACTCCATGGGCTGCACCAACATTTGGGAATTGCTGTACCGAGCCCGAATCTCACTCCTCCTCCATTTACTGCCCTTTTGATGAGCAGATTAGCCATGTTTTAAATTTATTAAGCCTGACCTTGCTGACCCTAGAGAGCCCAGGGCCCCTGCACCCAGAGTACCCAGAGGCGTTTCCCAGAGCAGGCGCCGATCACCCCTGAGCATTCGATCACCCCTGAGCATTCGATCACCCCTGAGCATTCGATCACCCCTGAGCATTCGCTGCTGCAGACACAGGCTCGTGGTGGGCTTGGCCTGAGCTGTGGTTCAGCCAGAAAGCAATTCTCCCTGCTGTGATATATTGCTAATCTCATCACACAGGATGATCTCGAAAATTACATCGGCCTTCTGCCTTTCTTCCCTTTGAGCATGCGGCACTTCAGAGCACAAGAGAGAGACAACAGCCTGGCTACTGCCTCGGGGCAGCTGGACACGGCCAGGGCAGTGATGGCAGAGGGGAGTTGTCCATTTTTCTATTCATTTCCAGCAAACCCTCACTCCCCACCCAGAAAACAAGCAGAATTTCAGAATCCATTTGCCCAAATAACTGCCTGAAGATTATTCTTATTGGTTCATTAAAGGACAAGTCAACCCTGCTGTGATTTAAACACACTGAAAACATGACAGCTTGTCACCAGCTGGAACAGAGGCACGAGGCTGCACCCCAGGGCACAGCACCCCTTGGGATGTTGCACCCTAACCTCTCTGCTCACGAGCAAACTGGGAGGGCAAGTGCTCACGCAAGCCAGGAGTGGATGCAACAACTTCAGCCAGGGAAGTAAAGTCCAATTACATAAATGAGCACTGAAGTCTTCCTGTAATCATGTCTCTGTTAGTATTTTCAGAGCACTTCTAATCAAGAAACAGCTGACTCTCCCATGGAAAATTAGTTTGTGATGATACATACTAGAAGAGGCAGCAGAGTAATTTGCAGCTTGGGAGCTGATTTGGAAGAGGACTGACTGTGATCTGTGCCAGCCACCGACACAGGGCAGGGACAGACCTGACACGTCTCACTCCTGACCCTGACACCTTCCACTGCCTGCGGAAAGGACCTTCCTGCACCTCCTGCTGCGGGGGGACAGCAGGGACCCCGGGCTGGGAGAGACAGCCACGGCAACTGGGGGCAGGAAGAGGGGCCAAGTGGCTCACAGCAGCCCTGCATGCCTGCAGCAGTATCAGCACCCAGCACAGCAGCCAGGCTTTCCTGAGGAAGGAGCCGCTCTTCCTCTGCTTTGAGATTGAGGGCTTTCTGTCACATTCAGCATTTTTCCCATTCATTACTGCACTCGTGCTGCAGAAGCACAGAGGGGCTGTTTGAGTTCATCACGGTCTCACTGCTATGTGCAGCCTTCTCCTGCCAGCACCTGGAGCCTCGCACCAGCAAGGGCAATCCCTGCCAGCCCCCGGAGCCCCCATTCCAACCAGCACAGTCACAAACCAACACACCACCAGAGAAACTCCTGCTGAACACCACCAGATGCTTGGAGTGGGCACAGGGGCCCAGCAGAGCTCGTGGGACACCTCACGTGGGAGATGCAGCAGTGACTGACAGGAAGGGGTGAGGGTCCTGCAGGCAGCAGGGCGGGTGCTCAGATCACCCTGCCGGGGCTGGGAGGTCCTGCCCGCTGCAGACACCTCCCGCAGGGCCCAGAGACAGCAAAACCAGCAGAGTCATGTCTACATTAAGCCTTCCGCTAAGCTCTCCCCGCAGATCCCCAGCATCAATCCAGCTCCATTAGCATTAGCAATATAAAGGGGTTTAATCAAACTAAGCCTCTAAGGCACTGATAGACAGTTACGATAGTCTTAACTCATAAATAACCCAACTAGGAAAAGCAGCAGCATCCCAGTGTTAATACACCATGAGACCTCTGTCTCTCTCAGCTTTCCAGTGGCACTGTATTCCCCAGACATGCTGAGTGCCAGAACAATTAAATAAGAGGTTCCTATTAGTTTTAGAGAATTTAATATTAATGCCATCACTGCTACTTAGCCCTTTGCCTCTAAATAGCACAGGAAGGAATAATTTGATACATTAAATGGTCTAAGAATTAACAGTGCAGCAGCAACACAGAGCTGGTAATTACAAACCACTTGTTCCTAAAATTGGCAAGTTGGCAGCTTGCACGTGCACGCAGCAAGCAGGAAGATGGGAGGTTAAAGTGACACTCAGTCAAAACCTGAATATGGGAAATTTGTATCTGAACTGTCTTACAGAGAAATGACCCTGAGGAAGCCTCAGCAAGGGGAGGAAAATCCAAATTATTCCGAGAGACCCTAATTTTTCACGCACACATTTAAGGTGGCAACTTCCATTTGCACTGCCACAGCTGCCTGCATTAAGGTGTTTGTGCTGCTCGCTCTGGAAAGCGCTGCACTGCTTTAGGATACCCAGCAAGAGAAGCACAACGTGCTCTGCACACACAGGAAAACCCAGAAGGACGAGGGAACTCACAAAACTTCTACAGCACCAAAGCACCCGCGGAAGGAGCTCTGCACCCCACCAGCAGGCAAGGCTGGGGGTGGGATGAGCCCCAGGCCGCCCGGGTGCGGTGCCAACACTGCAGCACCCAGCTCAGGGCAGGTGGGAAAGCCAGGAGCACACAGTTCACCTGTGCACCGGGGCTGTAAATTCACTCTGGGCTTTGCAAATCCCAAGAGCAATCCAGGTCTCTGCTGCAGTTCCTGTTCCTCCCTGCGAGGAAGGGCACAGTGACACGTGCAGGCTGGAGCACAGAGCATAACAAGCATTTGTCAAGTTAAATATTACCCTTCCTCGAGAGATTCGGACTCTCCTACTTTAATTGCCATTCAGGAGATGCGATTGCACATGACTGCATGTCCTGTCTATTTTCCATCCCTCCGTGCCCATCTCCAGCCAGTCTGCTCTCCCCATCCCGCTCCTTCACCAGCAGCGGCAGAGCATCCTGGCAGCGCATTCCCGTGCGGGCAGAGCACAAACGCGCAGCCACACCCGCACACGAAGCGAGCAATCAAAGCTCTTCAGCAGGCGCTGACACCGACACCGACCCGACCTCGGGCTGGCAGCACCGGCTGCTGCTACCACAGCAAACATTTACACTTCCAAACACTCACAGCGCAGCGTTTGTTCCTTCGGTTCATTCGGAGACAAAGCGGGGGAATTCCTGCCTCCTGGACACCCTCTGAAGGCGTCAGGAATCCCAGTGCCTGAGCCCAGTGCTCATGTAGGACCAGGATGAACAAACACAGAGAGAGCTTTCATTAAGAAAAATAATAAATAAGAATTAAGTGAACGCTTGGGCAAGCAAGGGAGAGGAAAAACAGGCAGATCCTCCCCAGCGCTGTCCTTGAAGCGGGAGGGCAGGGAAGGACACGGGCTGCTCGGGACAACTCCTCAACCCCTGTGCCATGGGGACTGCAACAGCTGCAGGAGACAAAGGAAATCCTGCCACCAACCTGGGCGTCCTGCTCAAACAGGCAGTCAGAGGACATGCAGGAAAACGGGGACATGTGGAGTGGTGCTGCCTGGGAAATGCAGCCAGGAGGGAGTTTCACCAGTGCTGTCCTTCACCAGCTGGAAGCAATCTAGAATACAGCCAGACCACAGCAGAGAACTGGAGACAGGTGGGATTTGGATTTAAAATGTCCATATATATCAAACACCAGTTAAATAGATTTTGAAATCATTGATTTGTTAGTCTTCCAGATTAGGAGATTATACCCACTGGAAATTGTTAAAAAACAACTTAAAGAGTAATGGATTTACTGACTCAGTTCACACACCGCAAACTGCACTGTCTGGAGTTTTAACACCCTGACTTTGATGGAGAAAAAGAGAACAGGTTCTGTTGTTTCAGCTATTCCCCCCCAAAAAACCCAAAGACCTGATTTTTCAAGCATGTTACACGTTCAGCGTGGCTGAACAAAAAGGGTTATCACATGTACAGCCGCATGCCTGCTGCAAGGGAGCTGTTCCAGGGGGTCCGAGCGCTCTTCCAGGTCAGTGCTTGGTTTGCCTGTCACAGCAGGCTGGCCCGGGCCAGGAGACCCGCGGCACATCTCCCACTGCTGTGCGTGGCTGCAGCACGGCCCACCGTGTCCTATTTACATGGTCTCGAAGAAAAGCAGCGCGGGGAAAGCCCCGCTCCCCGCCGGGCTCGCCCACGATGCGTGCGGCAGAACCCAGCGCCGGGATCCTCGCCCCCGCGGAGGACTGGCCTGTGCCGAGCCTGTCCCTGCCTCTGACCTCCGCAGGGCAGGTGGGGACACCCCGGCAGCCACCAGGGAAGGGCACGGCAGGGGCAGAAGGCGACACCGCGCCCGGGCTCACCCTGGGCACACCCAGGCACCGCCAGGACCGCCCTGCTCAGCAGGACACGGTCACCTCCAGGAACTGCGCCCTCTGAACCTGAACCTGCTGCTTCCACCCTCACTGGTGCTGAAAGGCCAGAGACAGGCCCATCTCTGCAGTGTCATGTGGGAATACAGCATCCTGAGCCGTACAAAGGCTGCTTTGCAGCAAACAGATTTGCACCATGGAGACCAAGGAGAGATCCCTCAGTAGCAATACCCCAAAACTATCCCTGTTGTGGTTTCTTTTCTGTACATTGCCAGGTCCTGGGAAAGCAGCCATCCCAGCAGCCAGGGAAGGAGCACAGCCACAGCCCCACCTCCACACTATGCATCTGCCTGGCTTGCCAGCCCTTTCAACTCCTAAAAAATTCTCCAAGCTGGAATTCTTCAATCACGTGGGATGATTGTTGTCCGAGATTTTCAAAGGCAGCAGTTCAGCACTCCCTGCCAAGGGTACTCTCACCATGCAGTGCCATTTAAGACCCACAGCAGCTTGGCCTCCACAGTCAGATTACAGAGTTGTTCTTGTCTGCAATAATTAAAGGCAACGCTATGAATGGCCTCTCCAGCTGCTGTGTTTTATTAGAAGCAAAAAAGCTATCAGAGAGAGGGTGCAACTTTGAACTTTCAACACACAGACCATTACCTATGGGATTTTCTAAGAACTCTGAAGTCCCAAGACATTTATTAGCTTTGTTGCGAGCTATGCGACCTTGGAATACACAACATTTTTATATTATTTTCTTCTGCCTGACAAACAAACTAGTAATACTGCTGCTGTAAATAAATTAACTGATTCCATTATCAGTGTAGACAATGACTTCACTGGAAAAAAGTCATCCCTCTATCTAGGAACTTATTTAACCTAAAAAACTGTCCATCAAATCCCAGCCTGTGTGACGCCTTCCTCTGTGCCAGCAGAAAAGCGATGGCACGAGCCTGTTTGGGACGCCATGAACAGGGGAAAGAAAAAACGCTTCCTTCCATCACCCCCCGAGCCGTGCCGTGCGTGCCCCGCAGGGCCGGACCCGGCGCTCGCACACGCAGACTGCGCAGGGACAGGCTCGTGGCTTGTCCCCAGCACTGCCCTTCTCTCCTGCCCCGGCTGACCCGTCCCTGCTCCCCAGACACGGCCAGCATTCACCAGCAGTGCGGCCACGCTGGCGCCAGGCGCAGGAAAAACCCAAACCTTATCAAGGGAAGGGGGAATCAGCAGATCGGCACCGCCCAGTACCACAGCGGCACACCAGAGCCGTGCCTAAGCGCTGCCATCAGGTTATACATTAATCCCAGATAAGCAGCCACAAGGCTATTGAGCCAGCCAGCTCAGCAAGGGATCAGCACTCGACGGCCCCGAGCTGCAGCCAGGGCTCACGGGCCAGCCCCGACCGAGCCACGGGAGGCTCACGGCCCCTGACTCCCACCCCGCCAGGCTCAGCTGGGTTTGTGCAAACGGGAACAACCTGAGTGCAGCAGAGGCTGTTTGTGATCAGGTTGTGGAGATGGGGCGCTGGGCACAAAATATCCTGCCCGTCCCTCTGTGGGCAGGAGCAGCCATCGCTGCCTGCTCCTGCCCCGGGCCGCCAGCACTCACCGGCTCTGCAATTGCCTGGGAAGGGATAGGCACACACAGGGGCACACGAGCGAACAGCAAACATCCTTCTCCTCCTTCCCTCTCTCCCACTCAAACACCTTTAAGCTCCTTGCACACAGCAGCAACTTAAGTTTCCCTAAGAGACTGGAGTGTCTGCCAAGGGTTCTGCCCACTCTCCCATTGATACGTGCAACAGGGCGGGGTAATAATGCACTAATCAATTCCAGCCTGTCTGCAGCCAGAAATCGAGCTCTGCAAGCATGAGTCAGACATACAGCTACCTTGGAAAAATTAAACACATCGGGACTAGGAAGCCAGTGCTCCCAGGTAGAACGGCCAGGAGAGCTGAGCAGGCAGTGAGGGCAGGAGTCCTCCGGGCCAGGGCAGCCCCGAGGGCCTCGGGAAGGAGCTGGTTGAGGCTGGTAGCCCAGAGACCCTGCCCACACCAGCACCTCCAACCCACCGGGCATGGCACGAGTCCACAGCAATGCAGCGGCCCACCTTCCTCCTCCTCCTCCCTGCCAAGGCACCAGCCACTCCCTCCACGCTGGATAATGAGATTTTAGATTACACCCATTTATCCACTCAAGTTACCCAATTTGTGCAGGTTATGTTTGCTTCCCGAAGCTCTTACAGCTCAATGCCATCCTCCCCCACTCGCCCCTTCCCCGGTGAGGCCGAGCCCTTGGCAGCATCCCGTGATGTTTGGGGATTTGTGACCCCTCCCCAGCCGGGTGGACACCCGGTGCGAAGGGGAGGCGGCTGGGGGAGGGCAGCGTGGGGAAAGGGTCAGTGTCAGCACCCGCCTGAGCCCTGCTCTGCCACCGGCTTTCTGCAGCGCAGCAGCAAGCCAGACAATTCCTGTGTTGTTACTGCGGTTTTTCCTTTTTAATTAGGTGAAAGCAGGGTGAACCTGGAGCACGCTGAAGTTGGGCAGCCCCCGCCCCCCCGCCTGCCGCAGCTCCCTCCATCTGCTCTTGCCCTGTGGCCCTTCCCAAGCCAGGCACAGAACACCCAGCCCTGGAGCTGCCTCTCAGGGCCAGGACCAGCAGGACCCTGCTGCTGCTGCAGCCAGAGACTGCCAAGACACCCACAGCCAGGCTGATGGGGTGACTGCACACTGCCAAACCTGCCCAGGCCTTCGCAACACAAAGGGATGCTTGACCAATCCTTTCCTGTAACTCCACATAGGAGTTAGGGCAGGAAGATGCTTAATGGGACTGGGCAGAAGGAGAACTGAGGCAGCACCTTATTTGCAGGTTTGATTAACTATAAATTGAACGTGGAACATTTTACACCTGGCTGTCACACAAGATGCTCTGCCAACCCCACAGCAGGGCTCAGGCCACATCCAGGAGAGATGGGGCAGCCAGGACAAGGGGCCCACAGCACAGGCAGGATGCGACAGAGCATGTCCCTGCATTTGCTCCAGGGTTATTCCTGCTGCAGCAGGCAATGAGGCAAAACCAAGGAGGTCTGAGGCAGAGGGGAGAGATGTTTGCAAACTCCCAGGGCTGCTTTATGCAAAAGGAAGGAGCGGTGATGCTGTGGAGAGCACCTGCTGCTGCCTGAGAGCAGCCTGATTCACCTCAAAGCAGAAGCTGCCCGTACCTCTCCAGCCAAGCCTTTTGGTTGGGGTATTTTCAGTTCTACAGGCAGTACCCACAGTCACAGTCAGAGTGGGAGAGCTGTGACCTATGCTTGCTATCCTTTCATCAAACGGCAGCAAGACAGAGCTTGGTTCCTAGAACAGACTTCCCCTTCTAAGAAAAAGAGAAGGTGATTTGAATAATCAGTGTAGTTTCAACAGCTTGCTAACTGGACCATCTCACTGCACACAGGTGAAGCGGTGCAGACCATGCTCACAGCTCACAGACACGGAGACAGGGCACCCCAGAGCACCAACACACCTCTCATGGCAAAAACCCCGACCCTACAGCAAAGAGACACCACACCTTGAACAATGCACTTGCTTTGCCACTCCAGGCAGACCCTGACAAGCACAACAGCTCTTAACTGGAAAGTAATTTTAAACTTGCCTCAACACCTGGCTATAGGGACAGTTCTGAACCACGGGCTCCCTCTGCACAGCCAAGGCCACAGCAAGGAGCGAGTGCCTCTGGGCTGGCAGCAGCAAGGAGCACCCTCTGCTCGGCTCCTCCGCAACCAGCAGCAGCTCCTCGGCTGCCAGAGTGCCGCAGGTCCCAGGGCAGCGCTGCACTGGGGGCCAGGACAAGGGGAGGAGAGGCCCCTGCGAGCCCCGACGCTGCTGACAGCCACTGCAGGGAGATGTGGGGCTCCCCGTGTGAGCAATAGTGTCTGGTCTCCAGTGCAGAGCCACACAAGCTCACAGCTGCTTTTCTAGAAGGTAGAAGCCTGACTGCCAAATGCCAGAGCATCTCACTTAGCTGTCAGCATGAAGCTTTATGTATCTGGAAACATGGCTTCAAGCTGAAAGCTAGAAAAGGAAGCCTTTTCCCCAAAATCCTCCATGATGGTCAATGACTAACAACATTCTCACACTCCTACCTCAGACTTCTCCAATCTGGTTTTGCATTCGGTCACTGCTGCCGTCAAACTTGCCTGCTGAACCTCCGGCTTCTTCGAAAGCACGGCTTGCCACACAGGCTGAGGAATATTCCCACTCAATAGCTGGGCTCCAGGCTGGCATTTCCAAGGGCTTTGATCCATTCCAAATAAGGCAATCAGCTTAGCCCTTGATTAAATACATAGCATAATCCACCTAAATCTTGTTAGCCGAGAAGCAAGTTGCTTGTCTCACCAGTTCTGGGTGGCATTGTGTGTCACCGCGGGGCAAGTGGGGCTGTGGCAGTGTGAAGGTGTCCCTCGGGGCATGACCTGGGCAGGCAGCAGCACTGGGGCAGCTGGTGATCACAGCAAGGCCGCTCCAGCAAGCCCCTGTGGACTTAAGTTCATGGGATCCCTCTGCAAAGCTTCCCCTGCAGCATGCAAAAAGCACCCACGGAAGGCGCTTGCCCCCTCCCAGCTGGCAGGTACAGGGAGGGTGCCCCCAGGGCACTGGGCACCAACCGCCAGAAAAACCCCTAAAAAACCAAAAAAACCCAAAAAACCCCCACAAAAACAGGAAAAGAGAAATCACTGACCCTGAGCAGGGAGCCAGGCTGCAGCATGGAAGGAGGATGCGCTGCAGCTTTGGGGGAATTTCACACCACAGCAGTTTTTCCTTCCTCGGAAGAAATGAATCAGTGGCCAGCACTGTAGAGCCTCAGCACAACAGGATGGTGCTATGGGGAAGCATGCCACAAGGGCAACTACTCCATTCAGACAGGAGCCTGGCCCAGGCGAGATGCAGGTGTGCAGCCAGGACATCAGCCTCACACACACACCTCTGGCTGCTCTGCCAGTTCCTCCTGCCAGCTGAGAAAGCAGGGAAAGGCAGCACCACTGTGCACTGCCCAGAGCAGACACCACTGTGGGTGCACACAGGCTTGTACCGTCCCCAACAGCGGGACACAGGGAACGAGGCAGCTCGGGCAGTCTGGCTAAAGGAAACCCTCCTTCCCCAGGTGAGCCCCATTCCTCTCCCGCATGGCTCTGGGACAGCATTTACAGGTGAGCCTTTCAAAGCCTGCCGAGGCAGAGCACCGAGCAGGGGAAGACCATGAGGACGCTGCTTCCCAGCACTGAGGCTGTGTCCCCACGCCCCACCAGCGAGCAGCCCAGCAGCCACTCCCACCCAAAGTTACACTGGGACAGGAGACAGCAGAGATCTGCTCCCGAGATTACAGCGGAGGTGTTACTTAAGTCTTTAGAAGACAAATTCCCTGACCAGTGCTATTGCTGCCTGTTTCCCTCCAGGTTTTGGACCCAGCAGATGGGGACCAGCTCTGCATGCAGGTGACCCACTGGAGGCTGGTCACAGCCTGCTGGCAGGAGCCCTGCAGATCTCTGTTCATGCTGCATTAGCAACCCCAATGCTTCCTGCAGCAGCCAGGCACGTTTCAACAGCTACTGGAAGGATTTTAAGTTAATTTAACCCCATTAACACACTATATGGCTTCTGTCGTCCCAATTACCCTAAAAAGCCCAGGTACAGATCTCGAGGAGAGTGCAGGGAGGAGGAAGAAAATTATTTTAAAATTACTAAGGAGGGAGAAAAAAGAAAAAGTGTTGGGCACAATCCCAAAACACAGTTTCAGGCAGATTAGGAAAAAACTTCCCAGGATTTCAAACAACAACAACAAAACAGCAGCTAACAGAGGCAATATCTGCTTTCACCAAACACTAGCCAGGAAGGCTGAGCAGAGCTCAGCTCACCAGCCGGTATAACAGGAATCAGTTTTTTGGCATGGGGATCCTCCCCCCAAGCCGGGCAAGGGAACAGGCTGCCCGCAGAGGAGCTGGGATGATAAATGACAGCAGTTGAGCACTGCAGGGGCATTTCACTGCTTCAGAGGTTGCTGCTATAACAATCTTCTCTGACTCAGCAGCTGAAAGGGATGCCGGGAAGGAAGCACCATAAAAAAAAAAGTCATGCATTATTAATATGGACTCTGGCAGCAAGACATGAGTTGGAAAAACACTGAGGGGGAAAAAAAATGACTGCAGAATAAGAGCGAGCTGCATGTGTGGAAGCATTTCACATTCCTGCGGGAGTGGGGGCCACCCTGTGCCCCTCCAGGGTCCCCAGCTCCAAGGGAAGCCCGTGCTTGCTGACAGAAACTCAATATCCACGGTGCTCTCCCTCGACTCCGGCTGCTGCAGCCCCGTGCAGAAGCCACCATGAGCCCTGGGCACAGCCCGCACTCGTTTCCACTGACAGCAGCTCTGGGCTTTCCTGCCGGGGCACGCGGCTGCGCCAGCGGCTGATTTTTATTTACCTGTGCTCTGTGCATCTCCTGCCGGCTCCCTGCAGCTTCCCCCCGTGCATCCCAGCCCTGCCAGAGCCCCCACGGCTCCCAGCCACAGCCGCAGCCTCTGCCAGCCCCGCTGACACAGAGGGCACGGAGGCAGGCACTGAAATGCCTTCCTTTTCCTGCCAGGCAGCTAGGGAAAAAATATCTGTTTGCACCTGACTACCTGGTGCACTGCAGCGTTTGCTTTCCTCTTCTATTCCAACTGCTTTGTACAGATTTTTTCTGAGGCAATGTATCAACATTAGCGTTCACATAGCCATCTTCTCCCCTTCCCACCCAAAATCCTTGCTTCCAACCTGCTGCTCTGGGGAGACACCATCAATCAAGAGCGTGCATTCCCGTGTTGCAGGCATCCCATGGCCCTCGCCAGGCTGTGCTGTCAGTGCAGGAACACTGACCCACTCCCGAGCCCACTCAGGAGCCTCTTGGCAGGGTGTGAGCACAGCTCAGGTCTCAGCCCAGCCTGGTCCCCAGTCTCTCCAGAGCAAGGGAGCACAGGCTCCAGGCTCCAAGAGTCTCCAAATGTAATTTGTATGGCAACAGCATTCAATAAAACCAACCAATTATTTTGCCATAAAATTCTCGAGACGCACAAACAAGCCCTGGTCGAGCTGCTTACACCAAGCCCAACCCACAGCAGTGCAGTGGGTGTTTTGCCTGTATTTGCTTTCTTCCATTACGTGTGCAGTGGCATCCTCCATACAGAAACAGTTCCCAGCCTTTACCTTTCAGGTTAGAAAGGCACAGGGAGGGAACAGTTTCCCAGGAGCTCTCACACACAGCCCAACCATCACAGGGGCACGCGCCCGCCCATCGGGGCAGGAAAACAGCAGGAAAACAGCACAGGCTCTCACCCAGCAAGGAGACTGAGGCACAAAGCACAGGGGAAAATCACGCTCCTATTTGAACTCACATCCCCTGGCAGCAGCCCCTTCCCTGCCACAAGAGCTGGGGGACAGACATGGACAGCCCAGCTCGTCCCCTGTGCTGCAAGGGGGCCCCAGGATGAGAGCCCCACGCAGGGCAGGGGCTCCAGAGAGGTCTGTGCCAGCCCACAGATGCCACATACAACTGCAGGCCTATAAAGGGCAGAACCTGTTGGTTTTGCACCTCAAACACAAACCTAAGAAAATGACCTTTAGGAAGTCACCACGCACTCCCAGCTAAAGCCCCAGCAAGCAAGCGCTGACCTGGCAGCTCCCCCCGCAGCCAGGAGGGAGGCAGGAGCTCAAACTGAGCTTCTGGCACCCCTGCAGAAACATTTATGTGCCTTGAGAAAGAGAAATGTCAAACAAGGTGCACTGAACCTTATGGCTTTATCAAAAACACCCACAGTCACTACAAAGCACAGTGGGTCCCCAAACACACCTCCCCCCAAGTCCCTCCTTCACTTTAGCAAGGCCAGCAAGCACCAGGAAATTCCTTTTATAATGGAAAAAAGACCCCGTGGCCCTGCCCATCATACTCCACACCATATGCAGTGTCCCACAAGGACACTTCCCACCGAGACCAGGGCTACACGTGCTGTCCCTGCCACCCCTGGGACCCTTCCAAGCAGCAGACGAGGATGGCCCAGGGCTCTTCTCCTGCCGGGCACTGACATCACCCTCAGCTTTCCAATCCACCTTTCCTTTCAAAATAAGAGCAGCTCCAGGGCAATGCTGAAAGCCCTGGTGGTTTTAATGTTATCTATTTCACATTCTCCGAAAAACCACACCCACCAACATCTCTCAAAAATTTCTGATTTGGGCTTATCTTGCATTTCAACAGCACAGTCCACCGTACATTTTCCCCTCCATCTCTCCAAACAGGACTAATCCCCACGGTATTTAGAGCTAGTGCTAGAAAAGCTTCAAACACACACTAACCACCCTAAAGCATCCGTGTTCAAAATGCTGCCAGCCAAAACCACAGCCAGAACAGTCTGAATGCAATGGAGAAGAAAAAGCTTGTATGGAAATAAACTTCACTAAAATAACCCAGCAAAGGTTTTGTCAAAGTAAATACACACATTGTATTGTGATAATGATGTTTTAAAAATAAAGCTGCTCAGGGAAGGCTTTTCTTGCTCTCTGCAGCTGCAGATCAGCTTCTCTTCCAGACCCCTCACCCTCAGTGCTGCCACAGGGCTCTGCAGAGCCAACGGCACGCTGGCCATGCCACCACCACTGCTGCCACCCCAGGTTCCCCAGAAATTTCAGTTAAGATTAAGTACTTAAAGACTCCATGTGCTTGGATATTTAAATCCACCAATTGTAACAGCATTCAAATGGGATCAAGTGCAAACATACAGCTCCCCACACTGCTCATCTCCATTCCCTGCGTTGGTCCCAGGGGGGTTCATCATACCCTGCAGAGCAGATGCTGCCTGAGTTAATGCAATTAATGAGTCCACCTGGAAGAGAGGCAGAGGATCAGCTCAGGAAATAAAGCAGCAGTGTCAGAGCCCCTATCTCCACCAGAGCCAGCACCACCTGGGGCAGCTGAGCGCCTGCTGAAGCCCTGGCCTTCCATGGCCTCCCAAACCCATGAAGACCTTGTCTCCTGGGCTGACGGCATGGGTGGTTTTGCTTTAAGGTCTGCTCTGCTACAGATTATTGAGGTTTTGAAGCACTGAATTTGCAGGAATGAACCAGCACCTGGAAGCTTTTGTGTCTGACAATCAGCTTCACAAGCCAGGCTTCTGGAGATACGTGGATGAAACATGAACTCTTCACATACTCTGCAGTTGCAACACCCAGCGAGCCACCAGCAAAATAACCCAAACCAGACGTGCCTGACAAACAGCACAGGTGCTTACAGGCAGAGAAAACCCCGTAATTCATCTGCCCTCAAAGAAACCTTGTAATTTGTTAGCCTTGAGCAAGAGGTGGTCGCCAACCAATGCTCTGCACCACCAGCATCTTGGATGCACTGGCACAGGGGCAGCTGGCTGGGACAAGGCTGTTCCCATCCCAGCCCTGCCTTGCAGGAACCTCTTTGCTGGAAGAACATGGTGCTGCCAAAGGAATGATTTCCCACAGCTGCCATCAGTCTCCTCCTGCTCGGAGCACAGGAGATCCCAAGCTCAAGTTTTGTATCAAGGAGCACTTGAGGATTTCTTACTACCTCAAATCACTGTCAGATCCAATGACTGCAATATCATCTGTGGGACACGCTGTGGAACCAGGCTGTCCCTCCTCAAGTTGTGAAATGCTGCCTGGCTGATCTTTTGGGCAGAGTGAAGGAGGGCAGTGCTGCCGTGTTCCACAGTAAGACACCACACTCCTCCTGCTGCCCAGGGAAGACTTGGAGATGAAAGCCAGGGCTATGACAGCACAAACCTCATTTCATTATTCCCAGCTGCACCTTCACCTTCTGTCCCTGCTCAGACAGCATCCAGGCACCCAGCATGCTGCCAGCAAACCCAGAAGGACACCTGCACGATGGCCAAGCCGAGGCTGTTGTGGCTCACCAGTGTCCTGCTTGGACAGGCTGGGCACCAGCACCCCAGTGCTGCCCCTTGCTCAGGACCCTGCCCTGCCACGCTGGCTCTGCCCAGGCTCCTTCTGCCCACGTTCCCACAGCAGTGCTCAGAAGGCAAAGCAGCACAACCCACTCCCCCACACAACTGCCCCGCTGCCCTCGGCCAGACTGACCAGCCCAGCTCCATGTCCCCACAGTGCCACCCCCCTGCCTTGGCCACCACTCTTCCTCTGCCCCCCACCACCACAGGCAACTCAACCACAGCCCCTCCAGCTGGGCCAAGCTGGCAGCAGCAAAATCTTTTGCCATTGCCCCCCCAGAACTCCTCTGTGCTAAGATCTGCCAGGCTGATGCATTAAACACCCAAACTGCATCAGCCACCTTTGGTGATACAACATTGTTCCAGAAGCGACAAGCGAGCTGTCCCGAGGCAGCTGCTGGTCCCCGCAGCACAGCTCTGCTGGTCACCAGCACACAGCCCGACAGAACAGTGTTTCAAAGCACTCGGGCCTATCAAAACCAAGTTCTTGCACCATAAATGTAATTCAGGGCTAGTGGTGCTACCTCATGCCCTGTATGACCGGTTGGGAACAACCTCTGATAAGTTTGGAGGAAGTAAAGCCAGACTGAATTACAGCTCTCTCTCAAAGGTAACAATCTTTCACCCAATAATTTAAATTCTCTACATTATTTTCCTGCATCAGATGCAACCAAGTACGACTCCTGTGGAAATCTACATTCAAAAAAAATAAAACTAAATAAAGAGGCTCCAACATCCTTCGAGACAACAAAGGAAAAGCCAAGAGCTGCTACCTGAGCACTAGGGAAGGCCCCTGCCAGCCCTCCCAGCCATGCAGCAGCCACTCTCTACACCAGGACCAAGTCCAAGGTCAGAGAAGTTCTCACTGTTGCAGTTAAAGGTATCAAGATGAAATAACTTGCAGCTTGAAAAAGCATTATTGCTTTCAGCTGCAGGAGGAAATTCCCTTAATTTCCTAGGCCCTGTTCAAAGAGAATAAAACCAGACACTTGTAGGAAAACTGTATGAGCCACCACCATGTGGAAACAGGACATGCAGGGATGACCCCACATCCCAGGGATTAATTCAGAAGCAGAGGATAGGATGAAACAGAAACAGCTTCCCGAGGTGTTCCGCCTCCAAGTCAGCACACTCTTTGTGCCCACATCATCCTTGCTCCAGCCCTGGGGTCTGGGCACAGACAGAGTGACTCTGGCAAGCCCATTTCTCCACATCCCATCTGGGGTAGGCAAGAGGCACAAAGGGCAGCTGTGCCAGGGGGGCAAGAGCCTCAGTGCCAAGAACAAGCCCTGCAAAATAACCTGTCCAGGCGGTCCCTGACCTCTGTAACAGGACAGAACTGTTTGCCCAGCGCCAAGCTCTGTGTTTTCCAAGATGAGGCCCGTGTGACTTGCTGCAGTGAAAGCGCAGCCTGCCCTGCAGCCCTGTGCCCTGCTGGTCCCACGACCTCGGGGCGCAGCGGCGAGCACAAGCGATCTCCCCACCTGCGGGAGCATCCCAGGTACGTGCTGCCTGCGGGGCCCCTCTGGCAGCGGGGCCGTGTGGGCACGAGGGAGCTCCTGGAGCCTCCAGCCGCCGCAGCCCGGCAGCCCCGCGGCCGCAGAACAATCGGCCACCTCATCCTGCACACAATGGCCACGATGAGACAGAGCCACACCATCCCCACCACCCGAGCGGCAGCACCGAGCCAGCGCCGGGAGCAGCCGGAGCTCAGGGAGAGCCCGCTGGGCCCCGCCGTCGGTCGGCTGGCTCCCGGAGCTCACCTGCCCAGGTGGGAGCCCAGGAACGGAGGGAACTGTCAGGAAATGGGCTGCGAGGGCTGGGAAGCTGGCAGTCTTGGCTGTTTGCATTGGATTGCTCTGCACAAACCTGAGGCCACAAAACATTTCAGTGCCAAAGGAGGAAACCTTGGTGAAGAACAGAAACGAGGAGCTACCTTGGGCATCACAGAAGTCCAGGTGCAACATAAATGTAAGGCCCAAAAGCCCTGGACTCCCTGCAGGAGCCAAGCATGGTTATTTGCTGACCGTAAACATGAATTTCTTCCTGCATTTCCATCTGGAGCAGACTGCTGGGTTACCTGGGCTGTGAGGAGCCAAACACCACGGTCAGGTAGCAGGCCAGCACCGGGCAGGCAACTCAGAACCCAGGTTGGACTGCCCTTCCCCTTCTCCAAAGGGCACCAGGAGCAGTTTTCCAGCTTTTCCAGCTGACAAGCATGCCAGCTCCACACCAATGCGCTGAGACAGCACCCAGAAGTGCAACTGTCCCAGTTTTCTCCTGGCACTGGCGCACAACTGCTTGAACACCACACACCTCGGCAACGCCAATGAAATTTTCCCCCACAAACATGGGGCCTGGGGACAGGCCCCCACCCCTGGCGACAGCACACCCTGCCACGGGGATGCCATCCTGCCACAGGGCCATTCCCAGCCCAGAGGGGCTGACAGTGCCCAGGCAGGGCAGGCTGGCTCCAGCCCTGCCACCACCAGCTGCTGACCCTCACGAGCAGAGCTGGCTGTAGCAGACCCTTCCCAGCAGCCTGTGGCACCAGCAGACAAAGGCCCTTCCAGGCTCCAGCTGGTTCAAGCTCACTTGCAGCTTCAGGTCCCTTTTATTTGGACTTTTTCCTTTCCAGTGGAGGTACAATCAAGGAATGGATTATCGCTTCCCTGCCCGTGGTTTAGCCAGTGAACTGCAAGTCCTTCTTCAGCCACTGCCCCAGCATGCCCTACAGGGGATGGTCTCAGGACAGAGGCTTCCCCAGGCCCTTCAATGGCCACAGAAGGGCAGCCCAGCCCCACTCCACGCACTGAGGCAGCGGCAGGCAGGACAAATGCCCCAGAACTCTCTGCTGACAGCATCTCTCCATCACCTGCACATGGCTGATTTGTTCAAACCCTGGCTCTGCTCATGTCCCCACTCGCTCTTCTCCCAAGCTTCTACTCACCGCTGCAGCCTGAACACAAACTCCCTCCAGGTGCTGAGAGGATTAGCCCAGCCATCCCGGGAATACTGGGCTGGGTTTTCATGAGGAAACATTTTTGGCTGAAAGAGGAAGGAAATTAAAAAAAAAAAGCAGCAGATCTTCTGTCACCTGATGAGAAGATGACTCAGAACATCACTGACATCCATGGGTGGGTAGGGACAGGGACCACTAACACTCCCCTGCCTCCTCTTTGGGCATAGCAAGAACATTGGGTAGGACGTGACCATGTTATCTGAGGTCCACACAGAGAAAGCCCTCTTGGCACAGAACTACTCTTAAAGGTATTTATACCCTACACCACCTCTAAGACTGGTGACCATGCAGAAGTAACATGAAATTAATCAGAATACTCTAAGAAAAGGAACAAAGGCATCCTTACAAGAGACATTTCCTTCTTAAAGCACACTTCCACCTGGGCCTGGGAAGCTCCTCCACAGCCAGGCCCGCACAGGGCTGCAGGATGCCCTGGACAAAGAGCCACTGGCCCACAGCAGCACGTGGGCAGGACGAGCCAGGCTGTGCCCACAGAGGGAGCAGGTGCTGGCTGTGCCTCCCGTCACCGCCCGTGTCAAAGCGCCCTCCAACACCAACAGAGGCAAGGCGGCGGCTCGGCAGCCCCGGCCAGCCTGTGGGACCGTGGCCAGGGGCTTGGGGGCCTGTCCATCGGGACAGCGGAGCCCTGGGCCACCACGGCGAGGCTCAGCACACACAAGCTCACTAGGGATGTGCCCAGGACATGAGCAGAGCTTCATACACCAGCCAACCCCTACTCAGCCCTGAGAAAGGCTCCCAAAGCCCAGAGGCAGCCACGGGACATCATTTGTAAGTAAAAACCCACGGAAGTCACCTTGAAAGTGCAGAGAGATCTCCTTGGGATGCCCAAGAGAGGAATGGCATGAGCAATACCAATGACATTTCAAGGAGAAACTCCGTATTTCTTTGGAAAGGGCTGTTTCTATAGAAATAAATTGTTGCCAAAGTTTGGTTGAAGGCCAAACCACAAGCCTTGGCTCCTTGCAGAAACGAGATACACCGTACGAAGCGAACAGATGCTTTCCGGGCACAAGTCTTCCCGTATCTCAAAGGAGACGGACAGCCCCACCAGCACCGGGTGCTGGCCATATTGACACATGGCTCCTCCAGTCCCCCACGAGGCTGTGACAAGGGACACAGGAACGAGTACACTCTCCTTCTAAAATACACACTTCTCATCTTCCCACTTGACAATCAGAGTAGGATTTCCGCCAGGGAGCACGTTCCGATCACAAGCACTTGGACAACACTCCACTACTTCCAAACAAACTCCGGGGCGAGCAGCAGGCAGGAGCGGGCTCGCTGCCCCCCGTTCGGCGCTGGCACGGGCGCCGCTCGGCCCCGCCGGCGCGGGGAAGCCGCGGGGAGCGCGGCCG
>VWZV01011466.1:233826-251878 GCA_013397155.1 Irena cyanogastra
GGGCGGCCGAGCGGGGCGGGCCCGGCTGCGAGCCCCCGCCGCACCGACGGCTGCCCGGCAGACCCGCCCCGCGCACCGCCGGTGGTCCCGGCGCACCGGGAGCTGAGCTCAGGACACCCGGCCGTGGTCCTGGCGTGCCGCTGACGCTCCTGGGACACCCGGCACTAGCCCCAGGACGTTCGGCAGCGACTCTGGGCCCCAGACAATGGCCCCGAGACAGAGCGCAATGGCCCGGGACACCGGGCGGCCGCCAAGCGACACCCGACAACGGCCCCAAGACACTCAGAAGCGGCGGAGGGCGGCCGGCCGCGGGCCCAGCGAAGCCATCCGGGACACCCAGCCCTGGCTCTGGGACGTTCATCAATGGCTCAGGGCACGCAGCCGTGGTCCGGGGACACCCAGCCCTGCACCTGGGGCACGCAGCCCCGGGAGAGCGAGGGCTCACCCCCGGCCCCGGCCCACCCATCAGCCGGGTCCGTTCGAGCTGGGCGCCCCCGGACATTGCGCGGGTAAGACGCAGCCAAAGGGAAGGTGATGGACACAGATGTGTGGAAGGGAAGAGGGAGTGAAGTCATCACGGTCAGTGCAATAATCAGATCGACCAGCAACCTGCAGCCTAGTCGGTTACAGAGTAATTAAGTAGTTTTGCACACATTTGTGGGCAGCTCCCCACAAATGGTGTGTGTAGGAGGAGTTGGAAGGAGATATGGAGATGCCTGAAAATGAAAATATGGGAGACCAGAAACACCTTCTTTATCGAGGGAGCTGGAAGTAGCTGCAAAGCAGATGGGGCCCAGCCCAGCCCAGAGAGGACTGATTTTTGCCTCATTTATGATTGCAGACTTTGCTTGGGCCTTTGCTGGAAGGAGAAATAATTATTATTTCACCAACATATAGTGCTGAGGAAACCAAGCCCAGGCTCCAGGCAGGAAGCGAGGCTGTGGGCCAGACATGGCCAGCTGCCACTGCCCAGGGTGGGCAGCAAAGGCAGCAGCACTCCCAGGAAAGATGGGCTGTGGGGTAGGAGATGGGGACGGGCCACCTGCCAGGACATGCCCTGTGTGTCCCTCCAGACACGTGTCCCAGGGACGAGTCTGTCCCAGGCAGGGAGCGAGGCATTGCCCAACCCAAACTCTGACCCCACAGCACGGTGACTGCGGGGCTGTGGGCTGGGCAGTGCCGTGGGGCACAGCCCCGTGTCAGCCCGGCGCCACACGCTGGGATAAAGGATTCTCCAGGTATGGCTGTGTGTCACAGCAACCCTGGAAGGACCAGCCCCCCTTCCAGCCTGCATGCAGTAAGGGCAAAGAAAGGAAACAGTTCCCTCGTTCAACAAATGGGACACAAACATGCTTCCCTTAGATACAGAGTCTCAGTGGAGCGAGGAAATACAGTTAAAGTTAAAAAAGAGGGCATTTTAGCAGAAAAGTAGAAATCTCTCATTAAAAGGTAAGGCATTCATTTTCTTCATGTGCCAAGACATGAAAGATGCTGAGGAAGAAAACAGGGATTTCCCTGGAGAGGCTGCATGGGCTGCATTTGCTTCAGGAACAAGGAACCTGGTGCTTGTTCTTGTTTTCCAGGATTGCCACTCTATCACCACCTTCATTGAAATAAATTAAATCCTGAGCCCCATTAACTTCTGACAGTCCACAGCACTGCAGCAGAACTGCATAGCCGAGAGGTGGCTGGATTTGCTGTTCACAAAACAGCGTTTAGCCAACTCCTGAAAGGATGCCTTGGGCAAGGAAATGCAAGAAGATTTCTTGGTTGGTTTGTGATTTGTTTGATGCAGACATGGTCAAAGGTGAGACATCGTCACAACCAATAATCTAACCTTTCGAACATATTTAATCAGCAATGACATTGCTGGAGGAGCCACCCAGAAACTCGCTCCCAGGCCTGGGCTGCCGCAATGGGGACTGTCACAGACAAGTGAAGTCAGAGAAGCCTTGGAGCCACACTGGGACATGCCTGCCCGCTCTGACTCACCTCTCTCCCAGGGCTCCAGTCAACCCACTTCACCTTGACCCTTTTATTTTGCTTAGTATCTTCCCCTCTTGTCCCTCCCTGCCCCTCCACTGAGTCCCAGCTAAGGGATCAGGAACCTCACTCGAAGCCATCCTCCCACACGTCACCTTTTTCCAATAAAATACATGACATTGAACAGGATGAGAGGTTTCAGAGCCTCGGATCGTTCCACAGGCCAGGCTGGGACTCGGGGCGGGAGCGCTGCCCGGTGGGGCTGTCCAGGGGGGCCCAGGGAGCCCTGGCTCTGCCCCTCCTCCAGCCTGCAGCAGCCCTCCCAGCTGTGGGGAGCAGCAAAGCCTCGCTTTCTGCAGAGTTTAGCGAGCCCATGGCGCCTGAGACACTTTAAGGTGGGTTTGTGAGAGCAGCTTTGCCAACAGCCTCGGGGAAAGGCAAGGTCTATCAGTGCATGGCCATGAGCAGGAATGGAGGGACAGGTCCTGCCAGAGCACCCACACTCCCGAGGAGATGTAGCTGCACCCTTGGAGCACGTATCCACTTAAAAGACATTTTGTATCTGGAGGGAGAGCGGTTTTGATGGCTCGGGGTGCCCCAGGGCTAGCGGCGCTCTGAGGAGGGCACGGATGCTGTTGCACCACGCGTGGTCTGGGGAGCTCGGGGCTAGGCATTGGGAGTGGCAGGGACACAGCTGCTGCCGTGCTGCCCCGTGATCGCTGGCCGTGGCACGGCTGGCACAGGTCTGGCACGGCAGCTCCTGCACCCAGCTAGAACAGCCACGGGAGAGGGAGGCTGGGGGCTGCCTGGCACCCTGCCAGAGCAAACCCACCTGCCCAGGAAGGGCCCCGAGGTCTCCACGCTCAGCTGGGCAATGCCACGTCCTGCCAAGGGCCTCAGGGACACTCGGAGCTGGGGAGCACTGCCCGGCAGGGTCAGCAGCAAAGCCTCACTGGGGCTGAGCCAGGGGAGGTAAAAGGACTGCTGTGGAGCACGTGACACTCAGGTTTGGAGTTTGAAACCGCCCTTAAAGGGATGCTCCAATTCAGCTGCACTTCTCTCATTGTCGCTTTCCAGGGATACTTGACGTGGACTAGTCTGGGCAGATGATCTTTGTTCTGCCACTACAGGGAAGGACAGGTCATAGCAAGGATGTCACCTCCCTGGCCACCCTGGCAGTCTTTTTCATGGACTCTGGGGCTTCTGGCACCTTCAGCCCCAATGGCAGAGACTTTCCAGAACAGACTTCATGCTATGATTAGGAAAATGCCTCCATTTATAAAGGTGAGGACAGCCAGCATCTCACCGTGTCAGCCCTCCAGCTGCTCAGCAATGCAGCTTGCTTTAGCCCTTCCCTGGAGTTTCTGCTGCCAGATGGCTGTGAGGGAAGTGGGAACCTGAGCTGTGTCTCTCAGAGACAGACAGAACTTGGGGTGGGCTGGATGCTGACCAGCTCTCGGCCCTGCAGAAGCAACGTGCTCTCTCTGTGTTTTACTCAATATCCCCTCGCAGCACGGGGCTTGTTCCAGCTCCATTGAAAGACAACACAGTGCCATCCCAGGCTCTGGCCAGGAGCAGGACGCAGAGGACGCATGCACAGTAGGAATGTAAATATTTTTTACATGCACGCCCACAGCCCCAGCGTATGCAATAAATACTCAGCATATGCTATGTGCCAGATCAGAGACATAATTATTGATGCAGCAGGTTTTCAGAAAGACACAACAGGGTGTGTACTTAATTTGGCAATAAGAGCACACCTAAGTGGCCCTGGCATTTTTGGCTGGGTATCAGACCACTGCCACCCACGGATGCAGATATTTCATCTCACGTCGGTGTGCTGGCAGTAACAGAGAGGAAAGCAAAAGCAGGTATTTGTTTGTTAAGATGGAAAAACTCCACTGAGTGCTGCAAGGTGCTCCTTGCACACAGGAGTGCTGTAGACCAGTTCTCAGATTATGCCACCCACTACACTTTCTAACAAGGCTATTATGGCTCTGATCTTAGTAGCACCTGTGCACATGCCTAACCATAGGAATGACTCATTCTGCCAGAGTCAACAGATGTGTCACAACTCCCAAAAGGAGGCAATATCCACAGAAATCATATTGCAAAGCTCCACGTTCACTTGGAAGGTAGCTCTCATCAGAGAAACAGGCTAAATATTTATCTTCTTATGGCAGAGATTCAGGTGATTTTGTTGCATCAGCCCACCTCTGAAGGTTGATCACCTGAGCCAGTCAAAGTGGACTTGTGCAAAGACTCATAAAATGCCTTTGAGATCTAAATATTCAGTCAAGGGAATACAGCAGGCTGCACTACTCAAAACTTCCCAAGGACAGAAATTTCAGCTGACGAGATAAAATGATTGTGTAATTCAGTCCAAGTAATTTATCCAGATTTTAAAATACTGTTTCAAGAAGTCCCTGTCAAAAGGCTATGGCAATGGCTGGGGTAAACTACTGCCAAACAGCCCAAACTGTCTAAGACCAGAAAATAAACAGGCTGTTTCCAGTACACCTGGAGGTCGAGAGGAGAATGCCAGAAAGCTCTCCACTGGGGCCAGCCTTGTTTGTGGATCAGATGGAAGAATGCTGCTCTTCCCTGGTCTGTGGAGGATTGCAAGGACATCAGGCAAAACCAGATGAAAAGGCAATGCAGGCAGAGGTGAAACCCTGCCTAACTCCTGCCACATGACAGGGATGGAAAAACATCTGCATTATTCAGGCACACAGCTGGATTTCAAAACTAGCAGCAGAGGAAAGAAAGTAGGATGAAATTCTGCCTCTCTTGAAGCCACCTGAC
Organism: Irena cyanogastra; assembly: GCA_013397155.1. Taxonomy (NCBI): domain Eukaryota; kingdom Metazoa; phylum Chordata; class Aves; order Passeriformes; family Irenidae; genus Irena; species Irena cyanogastra. The sequence goes on from VWZV01011466.1 coordinate 238,615, forward strand.
TTCACGACTCCACACCGTGTAGAAATGCAACTGCCTTCCAGAAATCCAGGGACAAGGACAACCAGGAACAAAAGAACATTTCAGAGGAAATTGCTTTCTATTAACTCATAATTACATAATGCAAAATTAACTCACAAAGGCCAATAGCTTAATTGGATTCCCAGGAGGGGAAAACAGTTGTATGGTGAATAAGAACCTTCCACGGTCACATTAAGTATGATGGTTCAAATGCAGAATATAAATTCTTCTGCTGTGAAGAAAAAAATGCCCATTTCCTTCAATAGCTACTACAGCTGGGGTTTTAACCATTTCTGCTCAGTTGCTGACCAGTGGCAAGCTGCTCAGGTGACCACACGAACTGGTTCCCTTCTGGATCCCTCCTTGCACTTTCAGCCACACACAAAATCATAATTCATCCTGTGAATATATTTGGCTATCTTGCTGGAATAAAGTATGAAGCCTTCCAGCCACCTTAATCTTCTTCTCAACTTGGATTTTGATTAACTGGAATAAATATTTAATTAGAAAGGCAAAGAGATGAACCTCTTGACCACCCAGGCGCTGCCTCTGTAGTCATTGCCCTTTGATGTACAAGGAAAGGGCTTGTAGGACTTCCTTAAAACATGTGCAGCCTTTCATTTCTCTTAAAAGTGTGGCAAGGTCGGGCTCTGTTTTCAGATTTGTCACTCAGAAGCCGTGCAGTGAACATGGCACAGAGTGATTTCTGCTCATCTTGGTCAGAGGAGAGAGGGGACACTTGCCTTGCCCCCCACAGCCATCAGGATGCCACCTTGGGCATTGGTTTTCCAGGTGCCCATGTCACACGTGCCCCCATGAAAAGCACGGGGCTGGGAAGCTCTCCCTGCTGTCCCTGCTTGCTCCAAGCTCCTGCAGCCCTCCCTGGGCAGTGACTGTGGCGAGGAGCTGGCTGCAGCCGGGCAGGGGCTGCTGGCCACGGCCCTGGACGTTTTCCTCCCGTCAGAGCAATGATGTGGGGCTGACACGAGCGGGCTGACATCGTCACACGGCGAGCTGGGCTGCAGCCAGGCATCCCTGTCCCCTCCGCTCCCCTGCCATCTGACAGAGCACTCAGACACCTGCTGAAAAGTCACCGACCTCTGCAGGGCATAGACAAGAGCTGAATCAAGGCTTAGGAAGCAGCTCAGCCCATGAGAGATTTGCTGGAACCGGCACCGCCGCCCTTTCGGATTCCCTCTCCTCTGGGCTTAATTACTGCCTGCTGTTGGCACTAACACGGTTTGTGCCATGTGCTCTCACTTTTCCCCAAAGGAGCATTTGCACCTTTACTATATTTATTTTATTCTGAGGAAATCCTAATGATTTCCTGTCGTGCTTGATTATGATCCTGTTTGCTGTGGGACTCCTGCTATCCTCTATAAATATCTGACTCTCAAATCTTTGCAGAAGTGAGCGTGACTGTGAGCAGGAAAGGTGAAGTCAAGCTAAAGAGACTTTCACCAGCTCTAAAAACAGCTGCTGCTCTTGCTGCTGCAGCTGATTTATTCCTCATCTGGTGAACAACAGTTCAGAGCTCAGAATTGTTGTCTTCAATTATTTATCTGGCTGTGCTGGAGACTGTTGAGGTGCTGTATAAAGTTTATTGCATGGAAGTGTCACTCTGAGGGACGTTCAATTGCTTTAAACGTGGATGGTGATGAGAATGCCTTGGAAAAGCTATTTGCATACATTTTCTCAAATGCCAAATGTGTAACTTCCTCCACGCTCAGGCAGTCTGAGGCTGCTGCCCTGCATCACCCAGCTTTGCTGGGTGTGTCTGCAAAATTAACAACCAGAAATTCCCCAGCATGGAGCAGAAAGGGAAACTCAGGGTTTGAATGTGGGATTATCTGTAACAGCCAAACCAGCAGGACTGTGAATCCAGGGCTGCAAACTCTACACACAGAGCCCCTGGCCCTTGGGGCTTGATGCCGATGGCACTGAGCACTGCCTGCTCCCAGTCATTGGCTTGACTTGCTGACCAAAAAAAGCAAATTAGTGATTTCAACAGTACAAGGCCAGTAAGCTGCCACCAAGGGCAGGGCACGCACCTGCGCCATGCTGCAGCCACACCACCGCTCACACCCTGTCTTCTCAGCACTGATTCTGGAAAATGCACGCCAGAATCATCACTCCAGCGATCTTCATGCAAGGCCATGCACGAATCTCTTGTCCTTCTTTCTGCAGAATTCAAGTGCAAAGTGTCTCTCAAGTGGCCCCGCAGATTATCCAGCTTCAGTCACAACAGCCTGAGCTAAACAGATCTTTACTCTGTGGCATGTCTCACTCTGCAGGGCAGTTCATTTTTGTAATTTCTTAATGCTGTCAGGTATCAGCTGTTGACATAAGCAGGACCTGCCTATAGGAGTGAAATAGGTATTGATTTAATGCCCTCACTGCAAGGGATCTGGAAACAACTTATTTCACAACCGCGGCTATCCCTGAAGACGAGCTTGCTGCCTGCCTGCCTTTCCCCAGATACCTGCTCTTTTTCAGCCAGGATGTTGTACTTGGAGAGAAGAGAGATTTACAGCAGTCAGGGGTGTGCAGCGCTGTACAGCAGCCCCAGCTGTGTTGCCACAGAGCAAAGCCAGGAAGAACAGCGTTTGTCTGTCTGCTGCATAGTCCGTGTGCTGCAGGACCAGCACCTTCTGGAAGCACCGGGTTGGTGGTGGAGGTGCTGTGCAGCTGCGTGCGTGTGACAGGTCAGCACCTTTCGAGCGTGCTGGATCTGCTGAGCCTGTACAAACCATCCGCCCAGGAAAGCCAGAAAGAAAGGCACCAGCCCCGGCCCCCACACAGGACAGCAGCACTTCTGTTCCCCCACGGGGAAAGACAGCAGCTGTGTCAAGGTGGGCTCTGAAAGAGGCAGAACATTTCCCAAGGGACAGCATGGATCCAGTGTGACAGGGTATTTGTGCCATCAGAACAGGAACAGGGGCTGCAGTCCACAATCAGGCTGACCCTGCTCTGGCATTCCCTCTGGGAATCTCAGAATGTCCACCTAACCCCACACCAGGGTTTGCAGCTGACAGTGCAGAATAACCCTGAGATGTGGGGCAGGGCAGAAAAGGCAGAGCATCACCAGCTAGCACAGCAGTGGTGGGAAGCTGTGGCGAAGCAGAATAGGATCACCTAAACTGGAATTTGTCCAGGACACCAGGGCTCATACTTGCTTCTCACGAACAACCTGAGTGACCACATAACGTAACTGCAGCCTGAAATATTCCAATTGAAAGTCAGGCTGAATTTTGTAAGAGCAAAAGTGGAAGTGATAGGGGTTTTTTAATGTCTTGTTGTCACCCAATTAAAGCAGCGTAATTCCACAGAATTTAAGTGCCAGCTGCACATCCTGAAATACAGGTTACAGGGCTCATTACAGGGTTTCACAGAGGATAATACTGGCCTGTGATACAGAGGTGGCCAGCGAAGGTCACCTAATGGGTCTGCTGGCCCTAACTGCGTGTCCCCAAACAGTCACCACCCTATGATTCAGCAGGGTGAGGGTGCTCCCTGATGACCAGCTGGTTTCAGCCAGGTTTGAAGAGTTTCCCTCTTATGCAACCTCCATTTGTTATTCCCAATGGCCAACCAGGCGAGTTTGCTAAGAACGGTGCCTGGTTACAACAACAAACCAGGCTTGGCCTCGCCATCAGCATATTTTTCTCAGACAAACCAAGAAAAATATTTTTTACAGTGTGCAGTTCATTGTACACAAGCTGGATTTAAGCTGTTTAGTTTGTAAGGGTATTTTAAACTAAACAAACACCTTTTTGTTAACGTTTTTCCCTGGTGCTGCAGTTTTCTGGATTTAGAATAGCATGGATCACTTTGAGCCATCACTGCTTTGCTGGGACAGAGGGAAGTGATGTCATATGTCTCTGTTGAAACTCTGAGACTATGCAACCCTTTTTCAGACCTGAAATTAATTGAAGTATCAGCGGAAGACCTGGCCCTTGGAGAGCAGAGGAAGCTGCTGGTCGCAGCTTCATCTTACCCCACAGCCAGGGACAGCCATGGGCAGCAGCACTACAGGAATGGGCAATGCGCCCACTTCAGTCTGTGTGCCACGGCTGGATGGATGTGGCACGAGAAGGAGCAGCTGGGTCTATCAAAAGAGTCATTGCAGGGGTGAAAGGAGGCTGGTAGAGCTGATCTCTTCTTGAAGAGAGAGGAGTATCCAAGGAAAATTACCTTGCCAAGGAAAGAAATAATTCCCTTGTCCTTGGCTTTTGGTCTTTTCTCACCATGCTCTCCTCCTCCAGCACTGCCAGACTGGATCTGGCTGGGGAGGAGTGGAGTTTCCTCAGTGGCACTGGTCAGGGGCTGTGGTTTGTAGTTTGGACTAAATCAACCCTGTAACACCCCAGTGCTTTACCCACTGTCCAGCAGGGCTGGCACAGCATCAAGGCCTTTCCTTTTCCACACTCTGCCCCCACAGCGAGGAGGCTGGAGAGGTGGGAGACTGGGGAGAACACACAGCTGACCCCGAGTGACCAAAAGGATATTCCACACCACAGGACATCGTGCTCAGCAATAAAGCTCAGGGACAGGATGAGGAAAGAGAGATGTTCAAGGTTATGGTGTTTGTCTTCTCAAGTAACATTTATGGGCTTCCCTAGGAATGGCCCAACACTCGCCTGCTGATGCAAAGTGGTGACTGAATTCCTTATCTTGCTTTCTTGCTTGTACAGCTCTGCTTCACTTACTAAACTGTGTTGTCCCAACGCACTCCTTTCTCACTTCTGTCCTTCTGATTTCTCCCCCATCTGACTGGAGGGGAGCGGGCATCTGGCTGGGTATTTACCAGCCCACCACAGCTAAGTAGCTTTACTTCCATTGTCTTTTCTCTTTCTTTCATAATATATCTCCTTTTCTCTATGAGATAGTTGTCACTTGTGTGGCATTAAATCTTCGTTATTGTTGCTTTTCCACTTTATCTCTCTAAAATCTGCATTTGTCCCCTTATCTATGCCTCAGGATGCAGGAGCCATGCTCTCTACCCAGGGACAGACAGGCCACAGGGCTCTGGGATGTCGCTCTGTGTTCTATGGGTCCTGCGTGTTGTGTGTCAAAAGTGATTTGTGAAGTAGGTGTGAACAGGAGCTGTGTTTTATCAACAAAGCAATTGCTGTCCTGATGAGGGATTGCAGAGATAACAGAAGCAGGAGAACATTCTTTTACTTCTTACACTTCAGAGAATGCCTGTAAAGACCACCAGCAGCAGCCTCTGACAGGAAGGAGAAGTGGGAGTGCGGGTACCAGGCCGAGCAGAACATTCAGGTGATTATTTTTCTCTCTGCTCTGACTTTGCTGAGTACTGAACAGAAAACTTGTATCATTTCAGCTGCGAAACTTCTCTCTCCCAGCAGAGGCACTACGGACAAGGTGATGGAGCCTCCCAAAAATTCTAGGTCCTCCTGCTTGTAGTCCCAACAATCTGCTGAGTGGCACTGGGCAGAGGTCTGGGTAGCTGCAGCAGGGCTACTGAGCAGAGCAGGCTGGAGGCCGGGAAGCGCTGCTGAGAAATATGTGTGCACACTGGCACAGGGTTCAGAGTGCCACCCCAGGTGGCTCCCTGTGTCCCAGCCGCCTTTGCCAGGCTGTTCCTTTACTGGCAAAGGGCAGAGAAGAGAGGCATCCTTCTTGCAAGGGTCCTGCATTTCCTCCTGCGAGGGCTGGCAATTCTGGAGGCAGCTCGGGAGCAAGATGTTCGTGTGAGCGAGAGGTGACAAGTCCTGGGAGTGCCCAGCAGCTCCAGGCTACTGCCGTGAGTGAGAAATGCAGTTGTTTGTACAGTTGCTCTCTTTTCCAACTGCCGTTTGTTTGTAGACATGTCACAGCAGATGCGCCTCACCAGTAAAACAGATACTTGGACTCATTTGCACCTGGCACCAGTAAATGTAATCCAGCTAACCAAACACTCTGTTTATCAGAGCTGTCACAAATATTTGTTAATTCCCATTGACAGAAGGGCTTTCAGGATAGTCTATAATAAGGAAAGAGGAAGAACTTCTAATTTATAGACCCACAAGAATGTAATCCAGAGAATACTGAACCCTGCCCTTAACAAACAGGTATTCAGCATTCAAAAGAAGCCCAGGCAGAGGGCAGGCAGTGAGGAGGTGAGCTGTGCAGGAGGGAAGGCAGGGCTCAGGCAAGGCCAAGCTTTCTGCAGGTGGTGTTGGGGTTTCACCCCCCAGGTGAGGAATGGCTCCTGTCCGGGGAGCAGCTGCCGCCTGTCACAGAGGGCAAACGTGGGCACAACACTCATGGCTCCCTGCAGCACACGGGCTCGTGTCCAAGGAATCTGGTGGCAACCAGGTCCAGAACAGAAAAGGAGGTGGCTGTGCTCACAGTCCAGTGGGGACTGGCTGCCAGAGGAAGCTGCAGATACTAGAAGTTTCCATGATTTTTATATACTGAGGAGAAGCTGGAGAGGCTCTTGGGAGCCAGGCTTAGCCTCCTCTTTGCCTGCTGAGATGCCTCCTTACAGCCTCTACTGGCTTTGGCTATGGGAAAGGGGGGCAGCTGGTTGTTTAAATTCTAATTCTGGCCTGGCCATAATTGGTTGTTCTATTCTTCATTATTTTAGTTCTTTTTCTTAATTTCCAAATGATGCTTTCTATTGCTGTCATCTTCTTTCCCAGTCATTCCCCTACACACAGACACACATGCAATGTCCCATCAAATTCTGGGATGGATACACATGCACCAAATACATAAATACACTCCAGAAACCACACCTGGGGCAGGATGCGGGAGGCTCAGACTTGCAATGCTGGTTTGAAATGAAGCATTGAACAGCCCTTTGAAAAAGAAAGTAGATTGACTTGAGAAGACATTCAGGAAGAAATGGAAAAGGACGGTGCTTAGTCATCAGTGCCTTCTCACATCTCAGGTCGGAGCGTGCAGGAGCCCCTGGCCTGTGCGGTGTGGCTGTGTCCCTGGGACTGGCAGGAGACACCAGCTGGAGCTGCCCCGTGCTGGGCTCCAGCCTGTCTGGCTTGCTGCCTGCAGGGCACAGAATGGGCAGATAAGTAACTGGTGTTAGTGAGAGCCATCTGTGCCTGTAAACAAACTGAAGCCTCTTTACTGGGAGATTGGGGTAAAAAAAGTGGGAGCAGGTTTCCCCAGTGTGTTTGGGTCTCAAGATGAAGTGCTGGTCAGAAAGCAGGTGGAAAAGACCCTGAGAGATGCTTCCCAGCTCACCCGTTCACTTGCTGTCTGTTCTGGGCCCGTTTCTCCAGCCTCTCTGTGCCTCAGTTTAGGCATTTGTAAAACAGCAACTGCCTCCTGCCGAAGCCTGTCACTAAACATAGCCCATTTGTGCTGGGAGAGTCACGTCGTGAGACAGAAGGCTCATCACACACTGCTGGGAGAGGGGACTCGATGAGTCATGGCACAGCACCAGCTCTGAAATTCATGAAATGCCTGAGTTCGAAGTCAAAAAAATTCGGAGTTTAAAACAAAAAACAAGAGAGGAAAATTCCTCTATGTCCTGTCTCTGGGGTAGCACCTCCTGGTGCTGACACCTGTCAGTGTCTGAACCGTGCAGCCAGCAGAGCCTGTCTGTTGGCAAACCAGCCAGCTCTGTGCATGGGGACAGTCCTGCGTCTGCCTGCCTGGCAGAGCAGCTGGTGTGCGACAGGGCACAAGCCAGCCTGAACAAACCTCTGCTGCCAAAAATGAAGACATGAGGTTGGGGTCAGGAGAGCTGAATTTCCCTGAAAAGCAACCAGGGCTGGAGAAGTTGGCATCACTCCTCAGCAAGGCACTCTTCACCCCATGCCCATCCAAGGCAAGAGAGGAGTTCAGTCTCCCCAGCCGGGGTATTGAGCCACCCAGCTAGCCGTGCCAGCAGGTGATGTGGCAGTGTCCTTGGGGACACTCCCTCCAATGCCCTCTGGGTCCCTGTTTCCAGGAGCTGATCCCCTTTGCATTTCAGGTGAATCACCACCTTTGGTGCCTGGCTACAGCAGCACATCTTGCTGGGCACTGGCTGCAGCCATGCAATGTGATTCCCACTGTCACTGCTTCCTCCTGGATGAACTCCAGATCAAGCATGTCAAAACCAGACTAAACATGCAATGAAAAGCAAACAAACCAAGCATCCAATAGTTTTAAACAACAGATAACAAAGCAACAGGAGAAACATTATCGTTGAGAACTGGTGCCTGGAATTTGCCTGCCTGTGTATTTATTTATGTTTATGCATGCAAGTCTGTGTGTATATATGCACACAGGCATATGCCTACTGCACACAGCTAAAGAACAAGAGAATAAAATGTTATACATGCTAGGCCACATAAAGAAATGGAAAAACAACTCTGTACAGTGAAGGGTCTAAAAGTATTTTCAGCATTTCTTCAGTCAGCCTAAGAGAATCTTTCACATCTACTGCAAAGCAATAAAGCAAATCACACGCTGATGCTTTCCCTGCCTCCTTAGTGGCAGCTGAACCTTCACCTGTGTGACAAAGAAGTGTGCTGAGTTTAATAACAAAGATCATTCATCTGCCCTGTGAAAGTACCGCCAGTTCTCTCCTTTGCAGTCTCAGACTGAGAGAGGGGAGTGAGAGGAGATGATCCATCTGCACAGAGGCTGTTCTCAGGACAATGCAGCTCTCCAGCACCCACATCCCAGCCTGCCAAGATCTTCAGCAGCTGTACTGGGGCTGTTTCTGGGTGATGCTGAAGCCCCCGAAAGGCAGGTCTTTTGTAGGCAATAACTGCCCTGTTGGAACTGTGGTGCCATGGCTGTAGACATGCCCTCCTCACATGCAGCCCACAAAGGCCATTTTAAGGCCACTGCTGACCTTGGTGTTCTCAGTACTGCTGATTTTGATACTATATTCCATGCCAGAATCGTGATCTGACTTCAGGTGAGTTTAGAGCTGAATCCCTCTCCATAAACCAGGAAATATCTTTACTATCAATCCAAGCTTGGAAGAGAACTGAGGTATTTAAACACTGGTAGGATAGTTCTACAGTAAATCTGGTTGAAGCACTTCCACCTTCCCTACATCTGGCAGCCTCCTCCCACTGTCACTGCACCCCACTGCAGAAGGAAATTCAGCACTCTGTTTCAGAGAGAATTGACTCAAGGGTGACTACAATGTGCCTGAGATCACCATGTTTGTACATAATCTAAAAGGCAAACCCACATGTCTTCAAGGCCAAAGACTGTCCTATGAGCTAAACCAACACCCTAGAGTAAATCTGGCATGCCCTTGGCCTACAGAGCAGACAGACTGCACTCCTGAGCGAGAACAAAGTCCTGGGCTGTAAATTAGCACCTTCCCCAGCATTTCCAGCACAAGGTTACAGCTGGTCAGCAGCGCATCTCTGCCTGTCCTCCATGTTCTACACAGCTATCTATTTAGGCTGCTCTGCATAATTTAAGAATTAAAACTAAACACTATGTTACCTACAGCCACATCATCTTAGATGAGCTTAAACAACTGTGAAATTCCTGTGATCTATTAAAAGCAACATTCAGTGCATGCATTAATCAGCAGATGCTCAGTAGCTGTGCATCAGAAAACCACAAGTGAGAAGCAGCCTGAACAGCCTCCTGCCAGCATTATTACTTTCCTTGTGACTAGGTCCTTGAAACACCAAGCGCCCCACGATGCTGTAGCGGTGCTTGGCTTGGTGACCTCAGTGGCAGGAACAGGGACTGGCCCCTTCTCACTGGAAACAGCAGGTCAAACAAGCAGTGGTATTTCCTGCTGATGAGTCAGAGACGAGACATGAAAATCACCATCTCTTCACTCAGAACATTAGAGACGTTATAATTTGGTATCACCTGTGATTACTTCACCCAGAGAGTGCAGTGCTGAGCGTGTGTGTGCAGCACTGCAGCTCAGTGGAAAGAAGACAGCTCAGAGTGGCTGACCCACTGCTACGTGCTGCTCACTGCAATTTCCTGTTCTTGCACAGTAACCTGACCCACAGCCCTCGTTGCCTCCAACTGCTCTGATGCTCCCCCCTCCAACAGGGCTCCCTGGGACCTTGCTCTCCATCTACCTTTTTCCCTTTTCCTGTGTTTTGTTAGTTTTGTTTTTTTTTTCCTTCAGATCCTGGCTTTTGTGAGGTTCAGTCCTGGGTTTGTGTTTATGTTGCCAGGCCTCTACTTTCCTGGCTAAATCTTCCTCCCTTCCACATCCCTTCCTGAATCCTTCCCGTGGCTCCCAAACCCCATCTGTGGTTTCCCTTTGGCCAGGGCCAGCAGGCACAGTGAGGACAAGGTCACTCACCTCCTGAAGAATTACATCTGTACTCATCCCTTTTCTGCACCAGTCCCTCATGATTAAAAGCACATGACAGCTAAAAGGCCAGTGAAACAAAACAAGTGTGGAGCTTTCTGATCACATCAGTTGAAAGATTCAAGGAACAAAAACAACCCAAAAAATGAGGCTGAGGCCAAGGCCAAAACCAAAAAAACCCCAAACAAAACAAAAGCAAAGAAATAGCAAAGAAAAAGCAAACCAGTACAATTTCTGGCCTTCTTTCTTAGGCCGTATGATCTACTCATTGTGGCAAACACAGCTCACATGACTAGGAAAGGGAGTTTGAAGATTTTCCTTGTTCTGCACCAGCCTGGTACAGGACTGAACATTGCTCTGGTGACAAGGGCCGGAGCCCTTCACCCTCCTGTGTGAAGACCACACAGGGCTCCAGCCATGCCCTTTTCCCTGACCAGCACAGCTGCCACGGCTCTTCCACCATTGGCTGACGGGATTTTAAAACCCCAGGAAGGGACACAGCTACGCCTGCCTCAGATCAGTGTGGGCACAGCTGTAAGGGAGGAGGAGCAGATGCCTGCCATGGCACCAGCTATGAAGTGCAGCTAAGGGCTTCCAGCTGCACAACAGAAAGAGTTCTTCACCCTGTGAAGAGAGTTCTTCACCCTGCACTGAGAGCAGTGCAGCACGAGGACAGGTCTCCCAGAGCAGCTCCGTCCATGCTCCATCCACAGAGACATTCCATTCCTTAGACATTTTCGAAATTTCTCTGGACAAGACCCTGAGCAGCCTCCTCTGACATTGAAGCTGGACCTGCTGTAAACAGAGGATGGACTGGAGCTCTCCAGAGGTGCTTTCAATGAGATTTTTCCCTGATTTCTAGGAGGACAGGATAACGACCTGCCAAGGAGGACTGGGCTGCACAGCTGGGGAGCTTTTTCCTGTCCTGTGGCCCAGAGCACGAGATGAACTGCATGGAGGAGAGAGGCACATGGCCCCCACTGTCCTTCTCTGCCACCATCCCACTGACTCTCCCTCATCCCTTTCAACAGAACTTCTGGTTTTTTCACTGTGCTTCCCAGAAAAGCAAAGAAAAACTTCAGAAGTTATTGTGAGCTAAGACTATGGAAGTTCACAGAAGACTAATTCCTTCTTAGAGGCGTTCCCAAGGGAAACACTGATGATTCACCTTTTAGTGACCAGCTACTTCCTTGGCAAACTCTGAATTTTAGTTTTCACAGAAAAAAAGGAAGATAGTATTCACAAGGAAATTTCCTGTGTTTCCTCAGCTTAAGTGCATCTCTTTCTGGATCAAGCTTCATTATTTATGGATGAAGTGTTGTTCAAAATCTTACTCCAGTATATAACGAAAATTGAGATCAAAAAGCAGAAGTACCGGAGTTTCTGATGTGTTGGAGGCCTGCAGTTCCGCCGTTTCCAAGTGGAGGAAGATGTGCACATCACTCTGGGAATCAGCTTGCACCACTTTGCAAAGTGCCAGTCTCGTTTTCCACTGGCACCTGTGAGCTCTGAGTCACCCCACGAGCTGTGCCTCGGCTGAAGCCATGCACTCTGTCCCAAATGCTACTGGGATGCAGAGAATGAGTTAAAGCAGATGGGGATTAGCAAAGGGCAGATCGTCGGAAATTAGCCAGTGTGGAAAAAAACCCTTGGTTAAAACTGTGGTAAGACTATCTAAGTAGGTCACCACAAAACCACATCAGATGAGCAAAGGAGGTGTAGGTTCAGTCTGTCAACGTGAAACCAGACGTTCTCCAGCTCTGCCCTGCCAGTAACACGGAGAAAAACAGCTACTGTCCTAGTGACTGGTTTATAAAATTCAGGCATGTTCACACCGACTCAGGTGGCTTTCACTTTTAAGTAAATGAGTCATACAACTGAAATTTGATTTGATTAAGTTCGCAGCTATTTCAGAGGGCCTTTAAAACAATCTGAGGTATTCGAATCAATAAGTGTGTTTGTACAACTCCCCTTTTGTTTCCTGAGCTAGTCAAACCAGAAATCATGTGATGCTGTTATACACTGACCCATGTCCCTGTCAGCCCAGCACCTCGGACTTGCACTGGGTGGATGATGGATGGATGGATGGACGGATGGATGGATGGACGGATGGGTGGAGGGATGGATGGATGGACAGATGGATGGATGGACGGACGGACGGACGGATGGATGGATGGACGGACGGATGGATGATGGATGGATGGATGGATGGATGATGGATGGACGGACGGACGAATGGATGGACGGACGGATATCCTCAACTGGCTTTGTAAACAGAAAGGTGCTAATCAGCCTGATTTTCCAGGATGCACAGGAGAGTTTAGAGACCCAACCCCAGCAGCAGCCTAGGCCAGGAGGGCATTTGAACTTAGACCAGATAAAGCTGGTATGAATTTTATTTTAATTTGCTGACTAAAATCGCTAATTAATTACTCACTGATATTTTAATTCAAGTGCATTTTTATGCTGTTTTTGAGGCAGTGGCCTTCTGATTCAGCTCAGTGGGACACGTCTGATGCTTTGTTGTTGCCAAGGCCAGGCCGTGGCTGGAATGGGAGCCGTGGGCCAGCTGTGCCCCGCACAGGTCAGCTCAGCCGGCGGGAAGGCTCCCGGGAGCCCCGGTGAACGCGTGATTGGGAAAGTTGGGATCCCCTCTGCCCCGGGCACCACGGGGCAGGCCTGGTGTGACGCTGCAGCTCACTTGGCAGGCATCACACCCCGTTGTCCCGAGCGGCCTGGGAACCAGCCCGTGCCACCGTCACCGCAGTGGCGGCTCTGGGGACAGGGAGCAATGGTCGCTGTGGGGACAGGGAGCGATGGTGGCTGCGGGGACAGGGAGCGATGGTAGGTGTTGGGACAGGGAGCAATGGTCGCTGTGGGGACAGGGAGCGATGGCGGCTGTGGGGACGGGGAGCGGTGGCGGCTGTCGGGACAGGGAGCGATGGTAGGTGTTGGGACAGGGAGCGATGGTCGCTG
>VWZV01011466.1:252449-276161 GCA_013397155.1 Irena cyanogastra
GGGCCGTGCCGGGCCGGCTGGGATCGGTCCTGCTGCGGGGCACGAGCGGATCGCGGTGCGGTTCGCGGTGCGGTGCCGAGGGCTCCGCGCTGGAGGCGGCGGGCGCAGTGCCGGTGCCGCTGGCCCCGCCGCCGGCGGGGCTGTCGCTGCGCGCTCCCGGTGCGCCGGTCGCGCCCCCGTGTCAGACTCGCTGCACCCCGGGCGCGCCGCTGCGGGCTGCGGTGCGTGAAGCAGCTCGGCAGCAGTCGGCTCCATGGACATGAACTGCCCGTGTTTGTCTAGTCAGAGTGCCTTTAAAACACGGCCGTGACGAGTGGGTCGGCGGTACGAGTTCAGTACGGTCTGGTGGTGGTGGGTGTATGCATATCTGTGGTGGCTTTATCGTGCTGCTCCCTTCCCGTGTCATCACATATTATATTGCATTATCCTGACAGGTCTGCAAATGCCACCCATGAAGTCATCAATGCCACCCTCCACACTCTGCTGGCTGCTACGACCAAGTTGGTGGCACCTACACCTCCCAAACCCATCCTTCCAGTTCAGACTGGAGTCCAGGCGCAGCAAGAGGAACAGTCCAGTGGCATGACGATTTTTTTTAGTCTTCTTGTTATAGGTGAATGATGAACTGAAAGTCTGTTAATCTTTGTTAACTGTGTCTGTGTCTGAGGACATAGGCCAACTCAAGATCACAGTGCTTTATTTCTCCTCTGGTTCCCTCTGTGAAGTGGGATTTTGCACAGGCACAGAGATTTAGAACATTTATGGTGGTGGGAGCCACTGCTTACACTGGTGCTTCTTGGTTTATTGCCAAAGTGAAGTCTACTAAATCATTAGGAGAAGCTTGCTTGTGTATTTTAAAAACACTACTTAAAAGTATATTTTATTATTTTCCAACACTCCTGAATCTCCATTTTTTTCCTTTCACAGCTATTTGCATCATATTGGTGCATTTACTGATAGAATACCGGCTTCATTTTTTACCAGAGAGCGTGGCTGTTGTTTCCTTAGGTGAGTAACCATCATGTTTCTCACGTAATAGATTTTGGAGCTTCAGGCAGCATTCATGTGCAAAGTCCTTTGTGAGTTTCAGTATTTCTGTTCAACAGAAGAATGAACAGGTGGGTGAGGATCCTGTCCTAGTGCTGGGTGTTGCACACACCCCATCTCTATAGCAGCTTCATCCATCAGACTTTGGTGCCTTTATGGTTCTGTGCCTGACACGGGTCAGAGCTGCTGCAGCTCATCCTGACTCACTCTGTCATCCTCACAGAAACCACCCAGTGCTTGGGTCACTGTTGACACACTTCTCTTTCCCTCCCTCCTTACATTATTGCCGTGGACAGGTGAGATGTCTTGTGAATGTATCTCCCAGTGTCCTGAAAGGTGCCAAAAGGACATCACTGTCCCTTCAGAATCCTCCCCCTTTGCACACAAAAACCCGAGCATAGGGTGTCAATTTGGCTTCAGATCAAGTTAGTTACCATGGCTGTTAAATAGCTAATCTAAATTTAAACATAATCCCCAATTCAAAATGCAGCAGTATAGAGATTGCTCTTGCTGACACAGTTTTGGATTTTCTTTGCAATCACTCTGTGTATCCTGGGCAGTGCAGGGCAGGGGTGTTGGGCCAGCTGGTGTCCTTGCTCCTGCTGAGCTGTGCAGAGCAGCAGAGGCACAGACATTTTCCTCTTTCTGGCGTCTCAGCTGCAGGAGAAGGCTTTTAGCTGTTGGATTTAGTGTTGGTGTGTGCTGTGCTCCTGTGAGCCCAAACAAAATGCTGTTCAAGAAACAGGAAAGCTTCTTGCCAGGGCTGCTGCTGCTCCTCAGGGTGGGTCAGAAGGAGCAGTGCTGCATCTCTGTGTTCTGTTCAGAGGCCGTGCAGGAACGTGCTCGCTTGGGTTTTGGGGGGGACCACAGCTGTCTGTCCCCTCTGTGAGGTGACATGATACCAGCAGATGCAATTCCTGTGACTCAACAGCCAGGAGCAGCCCAGGTAGCAGTCGTTTCAGCCTTATGTAGTTAGTTTATAGGCTCAGTCATATTTGCAGTGCTCTCAGCCCTGGTGACAGGACTCAGCACCTGTATAATCCCTGGAGCTGCCAGCTCAGTGCTGCTCTGTGACCCTCTGCTCCTGGTAGTGCTCTGCACAGCTGCAAGAGCACAGCTTCAGTTTCAAGTATCCAGTTTTGCCAGCAGTGCCAGAAGTGAGGCGTGTCCTGTTTTGACTTGTAAATTAAGCAAATCCTCTCAGGAAGTTATTGAAGGCTAATAAAAGCAGCAGCAGAGAAGAAAAGTATGATTTTCACAAGTGCTTTTCCTTCCATTGTCTAAGCTGCTTGGAAGGTTCTCGTTTATGTTTTCTAGAGGGTGTGTATTTCCTGGTGGACAGGGTGGGAGTGCTTTCTCTGAGGCCGGATTTTGATCCTCATCCTTATAAGTTGATGGAATTTTGTTGGTAAAAACAGTTTCCAGAAAGGTTTTTTTCTCTTTGATTTGTTACTGAGTTTTAACGTGTTCTCAGGAAAAATAAAGGTTGGTTGCAATAACAAAATGCCTATAAAATTTTCAAAAAAATTAGGTATAGATTAACTGTTACAAACTTACCCTTCTAATTAGCTCCTTGACAAAACTGACCTGCCTGATTTAGTAGAAACAGCTGATCAAAACCTGCATTCATTCATTTAGTTACAAAGGAAGAGTAGTTTGTAAATGTATGTGGCATGTGAGTGGCTGTATCTGCATTCTGTCCTTCAAGGAACAGCAGATCTTTGATGTTCCTTCATTTATGTTTTCTTCTTCCTTTCCATAGAAACCATTTCATGGAACAATTATTTCTACCCTCTGGTACCAATGCCTTCACAGATTTTTCTATAAAAGAAGGCTTAGGCCTCATGGCTTTGTGTGTGACACATCCATCAGCAGTAATCCATGTGATTCTGTTTGTGAGACTCTTTTGTTAGCTCCAGCATGAGAGGAGGCCTCATGAATTACAGAAAAGCACACTTAACAGGAGTTACAGGAAAGCATACTCCAAGCTTCTCAGACACTCTGTACCTTTCATTTGGAGTATTTGACTTCTGTCTCAGGGTTTGACTGTGAGGTCTCCATTCTGTAAATTACAAAACTATGCAGAAACACAGATCTGAAATCTGGCTAAAGACAAGTTCCCTATAACTACTTGAAAACAATTAATGACAGTTCATGAGTTATCTTCATGACTTCCAGAAGAAATCTTGTTACAGTTTTATGTCTTCATGTTTGAAGGTGTATGGGAGGAAAGAGTGTGATAACCTTTAACCACTGAGTTTGCAGCAGCCTTGATAAAATTCTATCTTCTGCATTCACATTATTTCTACATGACTTAAACAGTGTGTAATTCATTTGGAAAATAGTTCTGACAGGGTCTCCACCCCGATCAGAGTTTGTTGCCTTCTTCATTGCCAGAAAGTGCTATGATTTCATTCAAACAAAATTCACTTTTGTGGAGAAGACTGATTTCATTTAAGCTGCTGTAACTGCAAATAATATTGAAGTGACATGAAGCACAGATGCCTAACTCATAACTTCCTGATTCTTCAGCAGGAAAGGTGAAATTTCATTTGAGTGCAGCTTAGATGAGAAATGTTTTTGAGTAGTTAAGCCTGTTACCTTTCTGAACCAGTGAGCATCACACTCTCAGTAGGTCTGTTTGGAGCTGGGGTATCCCAAGAGACACTCTGTTGTGCAGGGAAACTCTGCAGTTATGTAACATATTGGAAACTGGGTATTTGGGTATTAAACCCAAAACCACTCAGTGTTTTCATGGTTTAGGAATGAAATAACTTGCTGCACTATGTTTTGCCTTGTTTTCACTTATAAAACTTGGAGAGCTGATAAGCAGTGACACGTTTTGTTGCTATTTCAGAATGTTTTCTTGTTCTCTCCTAGGTATCCTTATGGGAGCTTTTATAAAAATCATAGAGGCTCAAAAGCTGGCCAACTGGAAGGTATAGTTGTAACAATTAATTTTTCATTGTAGAAAAATCCCTAAATATTATGAAAAAGGCTTTGTAATACTTGATGTTTTAGAGAACAAGTCTTGGCAGAAGTTTCTCCAGGAGCTGAAGTCTACAGTGAAGCAAGGATTTTGCCCCTCCTACTGTTTATCCACATTATCAAAGCAATGAACTCTTCACTGTTCCTGCTTTAATTTAAAATCTTGCAGCATTTAAACTGTGATTTTGTTTCACAGCACGGAACATTTTTTAGATCAGTGAACTGATTGAAGTCACAGTGATTGAATTGCCAGTTCTAAACAGGATTTATATCAACCAGCTGAACACCTTGGTCTGAGTAGTGAATTTTAATCCTAGCTTGCAGTTTTATATGTCTTGGCAATTATTGCCCTAAAGGAAGACCTTTTTCTCCTTAGTTGAAATACATTAAAATGCATAGATTTTCAATCTGATGTAGCTTTTGAACTACATATTATACTTTTTTTTTGTTATAAATGAAATATTTAACTGCAGGCTATATCCCTGTAGAAAGCAAATCTTGGATCATATCCCTGCCCTAAAACTTAGCTGTGTAATTTCTAGTGATCACTAAGTGTTCATTCAAGTTCACCACTGAGAGCTTGGTAGCACACCTGATAGAGTCCTCATGTTTTATTTTCCTCTGTTTCCATGTAGCACAAACACAGTCCTTCCTTTCCATTCTTCTCAGTTCCTTGTCCAGCTCTGTTTTCAGGCGCTTCTGACAAGTGTAGTGGCTCAGCTCTGTGGGTTTTGTTCTGGTGCAGTCACTGTGCTGACAGGAGCAGGCAGTGTCAGCCATTCACTCGCAGGGTTGTGCGTGCACAGTCACGGGCAGGGGCATTTCAGTCAAAGGATGAGGTTTGTTTTCTGAGCCCCTCAAAGCCTTTCAGATGATTATCACTGGTACAGGCAGGAGTGAGACTTTAAGGAGATGAGTACCTCTGTTTTGAAAGCTGGTGTTAGAACAGAGCAGTCCATCAGCTGTTTACCCTGGGTTTGAACAAGTTGAGCGGTGCTTGCGGAGGGGACAGCTCTGACGTGGTTGGTGCTGGGGGCACCAGGAGGGAGGAAACAGGTGGGTAAGAGACTGGCCCCCTCAGCTGGGGTTCATTTGCCTTCTGTGCCTACTCTGCCAGCAGAAAAACCAGGGTGCCAGGCTGGGGGTACAGCATGGGCGGTGTTAGCCAGGGGATAAGTGACAAAGACTGAGGACACAAAAAATAGCATCTTACCTCATGGTGGGTTCCATTTATATCACTGTGATGGCAAAAAGGCACCATCAGAATAGTACCATTCAATTCAAGCAGAAATTACACTTGCTGAGAAGAATCCAGCCTCAGGTCCCTCAGGTGGTGTGTCACCTGAGCCTGGTGACCTGCAGGGGCAGTGGGCTGATGATGTGATTTTCTTGTCAGGTGATCAGTTTTCCAGTGAAACTGCTTGGTCCCAGTTAGCCTGTTCTGTTCAAACAGTGGCCAAGAGAGAGGTCACTGTTCCTTGCCAGTCCTTACAGATTTCCAGACTCTCAGATAAAGTGGGAATACTTTTATGGAAGCAGGAAGATTTTTCCTTTACCATAATTAATCTGTTTTCTACGCAGTTTTTTTGGAGATAGTAATTTAAAATAAGTAGCTCCTAGATTTCTATCATTGGGTTGAAAAAGAACAATAGAAGTAGTGGTCCTGGAATAGTCTACTGTTCTTCAGTCTTCTACTTCATGATAAGAAGGGAGAAAGATTTTTTCATTTTTATCACTATTTTTAAATAGCGTTTCTTTTTGAAGATTTGATGTTATTTCAATAGTGATGGTATCCCTGAAATTATAATGATTTTTTTTTTCCAGGAAGAAGAAATGTTTCGTCCAAATATGTTTTTTTTGCTTTTGCTTCCACCTATTATATTTGAATCTGGATATTCACTGCACAAGGTCAGTCCCTGCCAGACACTCATTTTGGATGTCGAGGTTTTGTTTGGAACACATTCTACTTTTAGTTATCTCCATGAAGCTTAGGATAAGATAATTGCATTAAATTCCATTATGTTAAATCATTAGGGAATTGAGAGTGCAAAATTTACACCTCTTCAACCCAGAGTGCAGAGAGTGTGGCTTGTTGCTGATAGCTGAGTGTGGTAAGGTGTCGGGTACAGCACAGACGAGGTTTTCCTTGGCTGGAGAGGTTTTGTACCTCACCAGAGCTGTACAAGGGCTGCTGTGGAGGAGGAGAAGTGGGAAGGTGTAAGATCAGAAGTGGGAAAGGTGGCGTCACTCCGTAGCTAAAGAAGAGGAAATTTGTGTAGGGTCGTGACCCTTGCCTGGAGCCCGTGTTTCCGTGGGCATTTCTCACAGCTCTTCTCCTGGCCAAGGACTTTGGTGCTCCCTTGTGCAGCTCTTCTGCTCCAGCTGTGCTGCAGGAGGGGGAGGGAACAGTGGCCATGGTGATGCTACCAACACTGGAGACCTTTTCGTACAAAGTCACAAGCAATGAACTAGCAACTGGGAAGTGTACAAGCCCTTTTCACATGCCCTGTCTCCAGCAGAGGGATTAAGTTATGCTTTTGCCAGGTGGGGAATATGTCAAAGTGCTGGTGAATATCCAGCTCTTTGCTTGAGGATTAGGTTCTTGTTATGGTGTCAGACTGGGAATCGGGGGAGTTGCTATTGTCCTCAGGAGAGCAGCAGTCTCTGTAGGCAGATGGTGTGGATGTGTGTCCTGGGGTACCTGGAACCAAACTGAGCCTTTGTAATTGGAAACCCAGTTGTGAGTTAGAATCTAATTAAATGCAAACCCAAACATGAGTTTTCCCTCAGGCCATTTGTACTAATTTACTTATTTTATTACTGTGTTCCAGGGTAATTTTTTTCAGAACATTGGTTCCATCATTCTGTTCTCAGTATTTGGCACTGCAATATCAGCTTTCATTGTAGGTGGAGGAATCTATTTCCTTGGCCGGGTAAGACTTACTGCTTTGAAGCACTTAAGTTTATCTGGCTTGTTGTTTGAAAGTCCCTTTTTCAAGAGCAGACAAATAGAGTGAAGGTGAATTCCTGGGTCACAAAGTCCAGTTCTCTGCTCTCACAAAGGCATTGTTATACACTCTCTCCCATGGATATTGCTGGAGAGGCTCCTCCCCTGCAAGTACTCAAAAGCTCTCTGGGTATGATCCTGGGTAACGTGTTCCAAGGACCCCGTGGAGCAGGAAGGGTGGGGTGGAGAGGGTGACCTCAGGGGTCCCTTCCAACCTGAGCCACTCTGTGACTCTGTGACACAGCATGTCTTGTGGGAAAAGCAGTTAAGACTTGAGTTTTGCTTTTTTCTGACTTCCACAATCTTCCTGTTGGAAGGCTGTTCCAAAACCTGTGTTCTCTGGAGCCGTCTTATACTCTACAATATTAAATTTGGTTTTTGGTTTTTTTTTTTTGCTTCTGTGGTTTGGTGTTTCCCACTGATTGCATGTAAACACAGATATTTATCTTTTCTCTCAGACTTCATTCTGGTAGGCCAAGCATTCTATACTTCCCTCTTTGCCACTCAGATTTCTCTCCTTTCAGTGTCTTGGTTACTCTGGTCTAGTTCCCTGTTCTTGGGTGACCAGAATTGTAGCAGTAGATTACTGTTGGAGGGCAGTGTTAAATGGATGACATCACTACTGTGAATTTTTCTTAGTAATGAACTTGGGATTTGTTGAATAGTTTGGTTTGTAAGAACAGCAGAACACCACAGTTGATTGTGATTATGTTCTACCTATTCTTTCAGGCTGATGTAATTTATAAACTCAACATGACAGACAGGTAAGCTCTTGGGGAAATGGTGTAGTATATGAAATGAAGCTTTCTTCAGGATAGCTGCAGGTGGGAAATGCACTACAGTTGGCCACCTCTTTTGGTCAGTGTTTAGATTGCTGAGATTCAACATTGTATATGAAACTAAGAAATAGATGGAACACTTCTATACGCTATTTATTACGCCCTTATTTCCATATAGTATTGTATTATATTCCATTCTGTTGCATTCTAGTCTATTCTGTTCTGTGCTCAGTGATTTCTTCAGACAGATACTGGGTATTTTAACCAAACTTTTAAGATTTGTAAACCTCAATTAATTGGTATTATTAATATATGTGATAAGGGTATAATTTCCTTGTCCGAATCCTCTCTTAAAAGGCAGAATAAGTTTTTCAGTATCAATAATGTAGATTTTTTTTTCAAGAACTTGGCAAGTGGTCAAGTTTTTATGACTGGAAAGAGAGTACAACTTATCACTGTGTAGAAACTGTAACACAAATGGGCTTTGTTACTGTTGTTAATATAAGATACTAGGTAGGTGTTTTTCTTTCATCTAGTTTCCTCTTTTGTGTTCTCCCAGTTTTGCATTCGGCTCTTTAATATCTGCAGTTGACCCCGTGGCTACTATTGCCATTTTCAATGCCCTTAACGTGGATCCTGTGCTTAACATGTTGGTTTTTGGAGAAAGTATTCTCAACGATGCAGTCTCAATTGTCCTGACCAAGTAGGTGCATTGAAGCCACACATGTTTATGGAACAGTAACTACATTGTTTTCTGTTACTTTTTTGGATATACAGTTATTCTTCCATCTTCATTTGGAACAAATTGTGTATTTCAGGTGTAAAGCTGAATCCTGTATGGTGCTTCTGTGTAAAAAGCAATCTGTAATATGAACTCTACGGGCAGAAGACAGTAAATGGTTGCCTCAGTGCCTTTTCTCATTGACCCTAGATAACTGATTGCTTTCTAATTCCATTAATTGTCAGCTCGCTTTCCATCTGAGGGTCCTGGCAACAGGAGCCCCACATGTCACCTGTCAGGCACAGAAATATTCACCTTCCCAGAGCTGCTCTGTCTCCGTGCCATTGGCTTGTGCCCAGGGTCCCACTGTGGCTGGGGAGGAATACAGCAGTGCCCGTGCAGGGGGGTTTGTGTTGGGGCTGCCACGGGAAAGAGGAACATCCAGTATCCTTATCTTTTGCCTATGATAATTCTTTGGGGCTGGAAGAGTAAAGAATGGATAGACATATCTTCATCCTATTGCTGAAGCCAATAGATGTGACTGTGAATGTATAGAAGGAACAGCTGTGCCAAGCAGGTAGTGAAGTCAGAGTAACTTTCTAATGAATTAATTGCTTTTATTACAGTTGTGGTGCTTTCAGGGAAGATACTGAAGGCTAAAAGCAGCCAGAAGAAACACTAGCTAGAATCTTGTGTGTTCTTTGCAGAGAATTTCCATGAAATATATTCCTGAAATTCAAAGAGGTTTCTCCCCTTTCCTGTTAAGAGCTGCCTTGTTTTCCTTCAGTGACCTTCTGGTCTCTCATCCACACCTAAATATTTGATGAGAGTCCTTCCTGTTCATTTGTTCTTCTCAGAGGATCACATGAGTTTTTACCACTGTAAAATGTGTTTTCTTTTCCTTTTCAAAGTCTGAACGTTGTTTTGAAATACTGGGCATCACCATAGCCTATTTACGCCATTCTGGGATTCTTCAGAGGAGCAATGCTGGATTTTTAGCAGAATTAGGTTTCCCTTTGGGGATTACGCTGAGGCTTGATTTAACGTCTTTTGACATTCCTCTTGTTATATATATCAACTAAAAGCCTTTTAAGAGTGGTAGCAGCAAAGAAATGGGAGTCTTTTTTGTTGTTATGCTCAAAAGATGTTCGATATTTTTGGATACAGGCTTAGAATGTATAACTATTTCTTTTTATTTCTCTTTTAATTGTATGTAGCACAGCAGAAGGTTTGACAAGGGAAAATATGTCAGATGTAAGTGGATGGCAAACCTTTCTACAGGCACTGGGATACTTTCTCAAGATGTTCTTTGGCTCTGCAGCACTTGGCACACTTACTGGTCTTATTTCTGCATTAATATCCTTTTTCAATTTTGGTGATATATATGTATACATTGGTGAACTGCTACATTCTAGTAGTATTTTCTTCCCATCTTCCCCAGCATTCCTTAAAGGATATTTCTTATTAGACATTATTTTGGTTTTATGTTAGTGTACATGGAAGTGCATTAAAAGTGGCATCAAATTTTTATGAACATAATTAAGGTCTGAAATGTTGTATAATGGCTTATGTGCATTGGAGTGTTATAAGATATGGTAATTCTTTTGTAAATTCAAAATATATTAATTCCATTTCAATACCAATCCATTTTAACAAGCATATGGCTTCTTTTTTACATACATAAAACAGTTAATTAAAAAGAAAAAAAAGTTGCTTTTCCCAAGGGCCTTTGAGTCAGCCCAGCTCGTTTGTCCCTATGGATCATGTGCAAGCAGCTGAATGCAGACACTGTTCTGTTTGGATTTACCCTGGGTTATATTTTGCCTCTTCCGCTTCCCTGAATTGGTTGCTAAACAACCCAGGAGCTGCTCTGCTGAGAAAGGAAGGCTGTTTGCTGTAGCCCAGACACTTTTGTTACTTTTTGGGCTTGTTTAGTGGTAGCTCTGACTTCACTGTGTGAGCTCTGGGCTGTACAGCAGTTCCTCGTGTCAGCTGGGACACGCTGCCAAACACTTTGTTTGTAAACAACAGGAGTAGAATGTTTGATTAAATACAGACGTATTTCCCCTTTTGGTTCATCAGCCTAATTCAACAAACTTTGAAATTATTCCATATGTCACAACAAAAGAGGGAGACGGATGTTCAACACTTCTTTGACTCGTATCTAAATTGTACTACGTCAAAGAGAAAAGCAGCTTATTTGCCCTTTACAGTTACTTGTACCTCGAAAGTATTTGATTTACCTGTTGTTGTCAGTATTGTAGAGGCACATCAGTAAGAGATCTTTTTCTGTCTCTAGCTCTGTCTTCTCATAGACTTCTCCCAGCAGTAGCTTCTATAAGAAACATTCGTCACATAAGAAATGATTCATCTTTCCATACTTGAAGGCTAATATGTAGATTTTATTGGCTATTTAGTAGAGAAGTACATTAAGCATAGTCATTGTTTTGTAATGAACACATCAAAATATTTATTTGATTTATTTTTTGATTTACTTTTTCCGTAACTTTTCTGTGTCTACGTACTAAAGCACATTGATTTAAGGAAGACACCTTCCCTAGAATTTGGGATGATGATTATCTTTGCTTACCTTCCTTATGGACTTGCAGAAGGGATCTCACTCTCAGGTGAGTAGCAAAATGAATTCTGACCACGCTATTTGATATGTTCAAATATTTATATGCTGTAGAAGCAGGTTTTGCCTTGTGAGAAGCCGACTCTGGAGGGTCTCAGCAGTAAATCCTTGCAGAGCCTTCTGTTGACTGCCACGTTCTTGCCCACAGGTATCATGGCAATCCTGTTCTCTGGCATCGTGATGTCTCACTACACACACCACAACCTGTCCCCAGTGACACAGATCCTGATGCAGCAGACACTCAGAACTGTTGCTTTCATGTGTGGTAGGTGCTGCCTGCTATTAAGTCGAGTATTAATAGTTTAAAATTTCATTCGCATGGAACAGTGCTTCTGTTGGGAGCAGCAGAGGTGTGAATTTGCATCCAGGCATTTGTGTGTCAGTGGTGCTTGTCTTTAAGAGGAGAATTCCTGAGAGTGGAGGCTGGAAGGCACACAAAAGTCACCTTTCCTGCCACACTGGATAAAACATGCAGTAAATCTCTCTCCCATCCTACAGGCTCCTGCTAAGATTTGCCATAAGATTGATGGCCAAATAGAGATCTCTGACTCGTGTGTTCCTCTAGTCTGTTTTTGTTTCTAGGAGATGGGGGTTGAGTGGTATTTTAAAATTTTTTTTATATTAAAGGCTACTTGCAAAAACAGTAACTTTACATATGGAGGTTTTTGGAAGTAGTGGTACAAACAGCTCAGAGTCCTTCCCAGTTCCTTTTCCAAACCAAACCTTTGAAGAAATTACATGTTCCTGCATTACAAACATGTCCCTGACTTCTGAGGGCTGCCATGAATGAATTCTGTGTTGTTTGCAGGAGGATGCAGTGAGATCAGGGAGTGGCTTTGCTGCAAAGTGAACTTGATCACTTCTTGGTGAGCACCAGCAGCTCTCCAGGGTTTGGTCAGGAAATCCCATTCTATGTACTCTGTGTAGTAATTAATAACAGGAGTAGAAAATGTTTTCTGGAATTGTTTATTTAAATGTGATTTCTCTTTTTCAGAAACGTGTGTTTTTGCATTTCTTGGCCTGTCAATTTTTAGTTTTCCTCACAAGTTTGAAATGTCCTTTGTCATCTGGTGCATAGTAGGTATTTACTTTCTTCCATAATTTTTTAGATGCATTTTTGGTATTGGGGAAGGGGGAAACACCTTACAGTTAAAAGATTTTAGAATAATTGTTATGATTTATAGGTTTTTATTAAAAATTCTCTGACTCCTTTCCTAATTATTTGTTTTCAAACCCATTTTGGCATGCCTTAATGCAGTGAATTACATTTCACATGGGGCTTGCCTCCAGCTGTTGCCATTATAATGGTTTAATATCAGCATGAGAGGTGTGTTCCCTTTTGCAGAGTCCAGTGAGGGCAATGTGGGTCCATTTCCAGTTGTGTACACTGGCCCATTCAGTGTGTGGTTCCAGGGAAGGATTGTTACCTGCAGCTTCCCCAGATAGGGATATCAGCACAGAGCTGCTGTGCCTGCATTGCACACAACTTCCCTATCTAATATATATCTAAGGTGTGACACTTCCTTCTGTGTAGCATTGCTCTCTCAGGTGTAATGCAAATTGTGTAATTTTGGGGTGATTCATAAAGGAAAACAGCACAGCCCTTCAAGGATCCTGCTGACTAATTCTAGGATATTTACCTTGGTAATCAAGTTCTGTTTGTAGTGGAGCTTAAAAACAATGCTCTGAGAAAACCTTGCCTTTCTCTGAGTTAAAGTTTTCACTGTGTTTGTTAATTGTTTGCCATTAAATCAATAGTCCCCCTTTTTTTCTTTTCTGTTCTCAAAGTGTTGCTTCAGTGTGGGGTATGTTTTATAGCCATGCCCAGGGAAGTGTTGAGAAACAGGCTGACGTGCTATTTGTTTGGCTCCTGGCCTTTCTGAGGCCAGGGGAGACAATAGAAATACCTTATTGCCTGTTGGCTGCTGTGCCAGGGGAGTGATTAAAGGAGCTGAACTGACTGAACTGAGGAGCACTTTTACCCAAGTACTTCTTGGTCTCCCTGGAATGCCTCCTGGGTTCCATGTATTTATTATAAGTGAAGCAGCCTGGTCTCCATCAGTGACAGGTCGGATTTAGTTTCAGTTAAGCAGACAAAATATTTCAGGAGTAAAATTCCACAATGCTCTGTGCTGAGGGGTTTCTCTCTGTTCATGGAGCAGCACACCTGCCTGTGAGCAAAAAGAGCATATTCACCTTCCCCTGTAAAACCAGCGGCAGCTGGGCCTTGTGGATGTAACACATCAAATGGTCTTTTGCTTTTATTTCTGTTTTTCAGGTGCTGGTTCTGTTTGGTAGAGCAGTGAATATTTTTCCGCTTTCCTACCTACTCAACTTTTTCCGTGATCATAAAATCACTCCCAAAATGATGTTTATCATGTGGTTTAGTGGTAAGTTAAAGCTCAAAATAGTGAGAACCAGAAAAAATGTTTTATCTCTTTCATTTTGTGGCCCATTCTAGGAGGAACTGGTTTTTCATTGGTTGAGCAAAACTCAGCTGAACATTTGCACTATTCTGAAAGCCAAGTGCAAGGAAATGTTCTCTTTCCCCTTTGTGCTGGAGGACTTTGCTCTGGTGAGCCCCACGAGAGCTTTTCTGCGTGGAGGCTGCTTGTCACTTTAGGCCCAGCAGCTTCAGTGTGAACAGCAGTGTCTGAAATGCTCAGACTTGTTCAGGGTGGTAGCCACGCGATAGATAATGGGCATGCCACAGGACAGAGGGTGGAGAGTTGCTGTTGAGTTCCCCGGGTGCTCAGGCGTTGCGGTTGTTGACTCTCCCTTGCTGCCCTGTTCTCTCCCCTGAGGATTACGTGGTGCCATTCCCTACGCCCTCAGCCTCCACCTGGGCCTGGAGCCCATCGAGAAGCGGCAGCTGATCGGCACCACGACCATCATCATCGTGCTGTTCACCATCCTGCTGCTGGGAGGGGGAACCATGCCCCTCATCAGGCTCGTGGACATCGAGGACTCCAAACCACGCAAGAGGAACAAGAAGGACGTCAATCTTAGCAAGACAGAGAAAATGGTTTGTTTGGGGTTTTCATTCTGAGCATCACTGGGGTTTGGTGGGGGGTGGGGGTTCAATTTAGACATTTTTCAGGACTGGTACCTGATTTTTTACTAAAAAGTAAGAGGAAGGCAGTAGAAAAAGGCAAGGTAGTAGGACAAAGCCAAGCAATATAATTTTAAAATATCCCAAAGACAGAGTTTGGTTAGTGTTTATACAAAATGTGTGTTTGGACAAGGGGAGGAAAAATAGTCTCTTCATTCAATCCAGTTACAGGTTGATCTATATAAATTAAAGCAATCCCTGGAAAAGCATAAAGCAGATGATAGAGGATTGAGTATACAGAGATAAAGTAGTTGGTACAGTGTGAGATGGAAATTAATCACAAAAGGCAGATGAAAATTATTTTGAAAAATTCAAAGGCCATGAGAAGGTCATAACAATAGCCCCCCTCTGACTGGACTTTATTTTAAAGCAATTTCTGGCAAAGCAAGAGATTGGACAAAGCCAAAAGCTACTCTGGAACCTCTTGTGCAAAAGACGAGAATTAAGAAAAATCACAGGACATTTTTTGCCTGTTTTTCTCTAAGCTATTCGGGAGCATATTCAGGGTATTGTTCTGGAGGATCTTAAGAACATTTTCTCTTTGCATGAGGTTGATTTTAGTCTTTAGGATTACCTTGCACAAGGAAGTGCAAGAAGAGTGCAGGGACAGGGCACGTTGGACAGGGCTCGTTTTCAGTGGGACAATGACAGCAGTGCTGCTTGCTGGATGAAAGCATTGTCCAGCTCACAAGAGAAAAGCTGCACAGTAGAAACCTGTTCTCAGCAATAGTGACAATAGAAAACATGGAACATTTGAGGTCTTTTCCCTTTCAGCATGGAAAGGGAAGCTGAGTGGCTCTGGAGTTCAGCGGCTGAACAGACTCATGCAGTCCTAAGCTCTGCAAGGCTGGGATGGGGATCATTTCCAGCATGGCAACTAGTTGTGATAAGGGAGACCACAGAGCAGGGCCTGAAGCAGGGTGGTGGGGTGGCTGCCACTTCTCTCGGGTTATTCTGATATTTGTGGTTTTTCTAGGGGAACACTATAGAATCCGAGCATTTATCAGAGCTCACAGAGGAGGAATATGAAGCTCAGTACATAAAACGCCAGAACCTGAAAGGATTTATGCGGCTTGATGTCGAGTATTTGAATCCTTTCTTCACCAGAAGACTCACACAAGAAGTAAGTCTTTCTTATTTTCTTGAAGAAGAGAAACTGGTCGAGTTGGCTGTTGTCCTCAGTCCCACACAGGGCTCATGGGCAGCCACATGACTTGTGTAGGGACAGTGGGGCATCTGTGTATTGCTCATGCATAGAGAGAGCAACTGTAATGAGCAGCTGCTCTGGAAGTTGGATTAAATGAGCATCTCAGAGCTCCCCCAGTTAACTTGGTGTATGGATTTGCTGAACTTGCCTGTAATCGTGCAGAGAACCATGAAGGGCATCAGGAGTCACTGCCTGCTGCTGTGCTAGAAAAAGCTGCTGCCACTCGGGCAGAGTTTTTAAAGTGCTGTCACTTCAGAACAGTTAGACAGTTTAGACAGTTCCTGCCTCTTACTGTCACTGGTCCTGTGACTTCTGGAGCTATGATGTTGCTGCAGAGTGCAGTTTCTGTCTTGGAAGTAGGCACCAGCATTGCACCCTCTGCTCTCCAGACTGCTCACTTCCCAGAGACAAGGCTCCGAGGCTGTAAATGCAAGACAACACCTGAAAGTAACTTAACACCGAGTGGCCCCAAGGTGTAAATACTGTGCCTTTTTCACTCCGATGCTTCAGAAATCTGAGGCTTCTTAGCCACAGAATTCGCCGTTTTTCCGATTTCCCATGGAAGCATTTTGGCTGTGGAGTTAATAATTGTGTGTAAGTGCACATTCCATCTTCCTAGCCTGCTCAAAAGTACTGTTTTTCCTCTTGTTTTGTACTTTTCAAAAGTACCCTTTCAGCACTTTCCTACAAAAACTGAAGTAGTTTATTGCAAAACCAGAAAGGAATCAAGAAACCAAAGTAAGCATCTGATTTGTAGTTGGTAGCCAAAAGCACAGGCTGCCATCCAGATTGCAACCAAAGGCTGGAAAAATAAGCATGTGAATCACCAGGGCAGGCCACAGGCTTCCCAGTGTCCCTGGAGCACAAAGGAGAGTCAAAGCCAGGCCCTCCAGACAGCGTTAGGATTGCTGAAACACACAGAGCAGGACTGTCTAGAGAACACAGGTAAAAATGCCCATCATCGAAACTGTCATGTGTAGCAGTAATTACTGACTGAGCACCTGGTAAATATTTTCTGCCGGGGAACAGAACGGCTGTGCGTGCTCAGAGCAGGAGCAGATCGTTTCCTGAGGCTGTGTGCAGCCTGCTGTGCCCTGACCTGGGGCTGTTGCAGCAGGTGACAGGGTGCTGTGCTCTGCTTTGCCCCAGGACCTGCACGACGGGCGCATCCAGATGAAGACCCTGACCAACAAGTGGTACGAGGAGGTGCGGCAGGGCCCCTCGGGCTCCGAGGACGACGAGCAGGAGCTGCTGCAGCAGAGCGGGGCCGGGGCGCGCTGAGCTCCAGGGCCCCTCCCGGGGGCCCAGACTGCACGGGAGCTGCTCAGCCAGGCTGGGTTTTCACATTTCACACATGCCTTGTGTGCTCCTTGTTTAGGTGAAACTCACAGCTCTGCTGTTACTGTTCAGGAAGGGAAAGCCACAGGGGTCAGACGCTGGATGGGCTGGAGGAAGAACCTTTTGCTCAGACTCGACTGCATAGCAAATTCCATGCAGCCTGTTGAGAAGCAGAGCCACCTGCCATGAAATGATGACATTGTTAATGGGGGGAGGGATTCTTCCCATCCCAAAACCTGCTGCGACCACACGCTGCAGTACAGGGCCCTTGCGTGGCTCTGCAAAAGAGAATGAGTTGCACTTTACCTTTTATATATATATATATAAATATATTCATTCACAGCATGAAGAGTCTTGACAGTTTATACTGTGAATTTGTTTCAGCACTAGTAAGGGAATCTGACTGGAAGAAACATATAATTTATGGAGTTTGCACATTTTGAACCCAGAAAAGATGCATACCTTGACAAGAGCAGATGTTGCACATACAGGGAATCACCTCTGAAAATGTAGTTTTGTCACTTAAGAAATTCTTGATTTCCGTTTTATGGGATTTTTTGGTTTTTATACTAAGGGGTCTAATCCACTACTGATTATAGCATGGTTTTGGGGAAGTGGGGGTCTGTGACAACACAGAACTGTGTTGGAAATTGTAGTTTCTTTGGCTAAAGCCACTTGCAGTTGGGTCTCTGTAATTGGCAGTTGCTCCTTGCTGGCACTTTGGCTTCAAATCTTAGAAAAGAGCAGCTTCTGTTTTGCCTAATTTATGAAGTGTCCCTAACACTCCAGAATTCACCAGTGGAATTTTTAAGCTTCAGTGGAAGCAAACACAGCATGTACATGAGGAAAAAGAGCCTACAAAATCTAATCCAGGTACAGAAAGATTAATATTGCACGTGGCTGAAGCAGCCTCTGCTGGGAAGTGCCAAACAGCTTCCATTAAGCTGTCCCATTTTTCTCTTCTGCTTACACTGTTTCAGAATCTGTGGTATCACTGCGTTTGTTCTCCATAGCCCAGTGTTTGCTCAGCGTTGCCAACACCTGAACGTGTTTGTTGCACATTTGCCATGGTGACACATGCAGCACTTTGGTCCCACTGCCAAATTCCTCCTTGGTCATTTGCATATCCACTGTCAGGATGTGAATTACAGGTCAGCACCCAAAGCTGACATGCAAATGCACATGTTTGTTTCTGAAGATGTGAGACTTGGTTTTGGTCTGGTTTTGCTACTGAGTTTTTTTAATCCACTGCTTACCTACTGAGAGAATAAAAGTTCAAGAATGTATTCAGAATACTGAAACTGTTGTCTGTGCAGTTTTTCAAAATACCACATCTTGTCCCTGCTGCCCTTTCCCTGCCTGTGGAGAGGGCCTCACAGCCTGTCCCAGAGCCAGGACATGCACAGCTGGGGCCAAGCAGGCCCTGAAAGCCATCGGTGCTTGCTTGATCTGTGGGGGGATCTGTGTGAAAATCGGCCTTTTTGTCACCCTTCTAGACCCTAGCAGACTGCATTAAACGTCAGTTACCCATCACTCCTGCTGCATCTCTCACCTTTACACCCAGGAGCTGCTGGAAGGTCCCTGTGAGCTTCTCCTCAGGTGTTCAGTGATGGAGCTGCTGTCACCTCAGGTGTTCAGTGATGGAGCTGCTGTCACCCCGGGGGTGGCACAATGCCTCAGTGCCGCTGACGTGCCCGAGGGCGGCGGCTCCCGGCGCTCCCGGCGCTCCCGGTGCCGCGGGCTCCCTCACGCCGCACCTGCCGCCAGGTGAGCTGTTCGCTGGCGCCCTCTGGCGGCGGCCGGCGGCACCAACGAGCGGCTCTGGAGCGATTCTAGTGAAGACGCTGGGGATGCTTGGATTTAAAACCAACTGTTCTAAAACTTAACATAACATTACGTTTGTCAAAACTTGGAATTAAGCGTGCATTCTGAGAGAGCAAAGCTAACTCCCTTATTTTGGAACCAAATGAAGTTTTTACCATAGTGCCCAATGTTCATATTAATTTATCAATACAATGGCTTTTCTGTCAGTTATTTCACAGTTTGGAGTTTTTCACTTAATATGCCTGGAAAAGAAATATTCTTCTTTATTGACTTGCCTGGCAGTTA
The DNA here is from genome assembly GCA_013397155.1 of Irena cyanogastra. Taxonomy (NCBI): domain Eukaryota; kingdom Metazoa; phylum Chordata; class Aves; order Passeriformes; family Irenidae; genus Irena; species Irena cyanogastra. Next base: position 271,393 of record VWZV01011466.1, read on the forward strand.
CTTTAGATAATTTCCTGTTTTATCAGACCAATATTAAACCCTAACTCTCTTTCCACAAGTTAGCTCCTCCATCCTAACTTGCATCTGCAAACCTGTGCAAGAGTGAACCTGATTTCTTAATGTTCTCAGCTAAGCACCCCAGCAGCTGAAGCAGAGGTTGCTGCCTGTAGAGCCTCAGGTGCTGCTGCTTGGAGAGCTCTGGCTGATCCTCCAGGCTGTGGAGATGCTCCTTTGCTTTAAACACTAAAGCACCTCTGGGCTGTTTCCACAGCCTAATTCCAAAGCTGCCACAAGCAAGAGTCCTCACCTGCCCTTCAGGAGCTCAGCCTTTGGGAAGCCAGAGCAGAACTCTGACCTGTGCTGGTTAAACACCTTTCAGCTCTCCCTATGCCTGTGCATGGGTTCACCCAGCTGAGGGGAGGTTTCCCCCTGGGGGGCTGCAGTTGGGGCCACAGCGCAGGACCAGGGGCACGTGCACCCTCAGCTTTGTGCAACAGCCAGTTCTGGAGGCACAGAAGGGCCTGGTTGCAAAGCTTCCCTGAGGGCAGCTCTGGTTTGAGCTGATGGGATCTTTACCAGGAGATGAATGAGCTCTGGGGGCCTTGCTGGAGCACAGAACTGCAGTGGGGGAAAGTCCTGCTCCCAGCCCTGCCCCTGGACAGCACCAGGACAAGAGCTGAGAGCCCCAGCTGGAAGCAATTTTTACCTTCAATTAACCACCACAGGCAGAAGGAATTAAATCATTTGAGGCAATGAAGCTGGAGCAATGGGGGATGGGGGAGCTATTTTAAAAAGCAGCTGTACTAAAATATCACCATGTTTGCACATTTCAGAGTTAAGATTTCAGTTTCCCTCAAACTACGCTTTAACCTCCATAGCTCAGAACCACTGGAGGAATTTTTTGCTATGTTTGATTTTCCCATTCATTTACGATTTTGCTGACTTTCCTTGACAGTCACCTTATTGCCCATTTTTCATTTCCTAGGACAGACTGTGTCCCTGCCACCTTGGAGTTGAAGCTGTGCCCTCAGACTCCCGAGTGAGCCAGCACAGAGTGGGGAATGCAGCACCCATAGCGCAGCCTCGGGCACCAAACCCTCCCCAAGGCAGCCCTGGCTCCCTTCCTGCTCCGGGGCCAGGCTCTCACTGAGCAGCTGCAGCCCCCAACTCCCCTCCCACCCACTGCAGCATGACCAAATCCAAAGGAACAGGTTCTTGCAGTCAGGAACCCCCTTCCAAACCCTGCTGGGCCTCAGCTCCGGGGGTGAAGCCACCGTGCTCTTCTCAGGCTCAGCCCACCTGCAGCACCAGGGGAGCTGCTAGAGAGAGAGGGGGCTGTCTCTAATCCTCGGGTAATTGGTGGCAGCTGTTGGCACCATTCCCAGCTGGGGACACGGCTACATTGGCCCCAGCTGTGCTGTGCCCCACGGGATGGATCCAGCCTGGCAGAGAGGAGTCCCTGGGTGGTGCTGGGGCCTGGGTCACAGCACGTGGAGTTTGTTGGACTGGTTGGGTTTTGGTGGGTGCTGCAAATGCTGGCCCTTGGCAGCAGGAGTGTCTGGGAATGGAGAAAAACACCCCCAGCATTGGGACTCTCAGTGTTGGGCATGCTCACACCGACCTGTGGGATGAAAACACTGATCTGGAGGTTTTCTGGAGTAGTAAAGGACCTGAGGGATGGGCAGATCATTATCTTTCTCCCTGTCTTCTTTAGATGATCTCTGGAGCACCATACTTTTAGCCAGCAGGGGCCAAAGCAGTTGACTGGGAGCCTGGCAGGAGGAGCAGGGACCCAATGCTCTGTCCCCAAGCCTGGCACAACCCAGTGTCCAGCCTGGCTGGTCAGTCCTTGGTCCCTGTCCATCCCGGGGTGGCCGTGCCCTGAGAGCCCCCAGGAGATGGCAGCAGCCCTTCGTGTTTGTGTCCTCCAACAGGAAATCAGCCCCCGGTCCCTTTCAGGAGGCTGCTCTGGATGGGCAGCAGCAGGATGGCCCAGGATGGCCAGGGGGACAAGCAGGGGTGTGCCAGAGTCCCGTTGCTGCTGGACCCAGCACGGCTGTGGCACTCGGGAGCCCGGCTGCTGGGGCAGAGGAGGTTTGCTGGTGCCACGTGCCCGTGCCCAGCTGATGGGCTGTGCCCCTCCCCGTATGGCTGGCCCATGGCACCCAACCTGGCCACGCTCTGGCCTCAGGCATGCTCTGCACCATCCCCATCCCCATTCCCATTCCCGTTATCCTGGCGTGTGGCTGCCGACACGGAGCTGAACTGAGCCAGACGCTGGTTTTGCAGGAGTGAATTTACTCTAGAAATGACAACTTCTGGAACGTGATGAACGGTGGAGACACTGCGGGATCCCCTCGTGTACTGGAGGGCCGGGGATGGGGCACAGGGAACTTTCCAGGTGGGGTTATCCTGGGGATGGCTTTGCACCAGGCTCTGGCACAGCTTCTTGTTCCTTTTTGTCCCAGGCTCTACCCATGGGTGTGCTACCCTCACTGATCTCCAAAGGCCAGCTACAATCCTTTGGGATGCTGCAGCCCAGGCACCTGCTGCCCTGTGCAGCAGTGCAGGTGGCACAAGCTACCCCGTTGTCCCAGCACCGGGGACACCCTGCGGCCACAGTCCCTTCTCTAGGGTGGTGCTCACCCACTGATTTGCCGTTCCCTGCCTGCAGATAATTCCCTGGGACTGCCATTACTCACTCCAGGATTATTGTAACCCCAAATCCTTGCTCTAAAGACAAGCTCCCATTTCTATCCATAGGACAGTGGTGGCTGTCACTCAAGTGGAGGGAGTGGGATAGCACAGCCGGCACAGAGAGCTGTCCCTGAGACCTGTAGGGAGGTGGTTCGTCACCCCACGTGAGGTAGCTGTGTGAACAGTCCCACTTCCCAGCAGGACAGGAGGTGGGTGCAGGGGCTGTAGAGCTGGCACTGGAGGTAGATTCCCCTTGGAGCCTCCTGGCCCCCAGCCCGCCCTGCCAGGCACAATTTTTAAGACAACCAAGCTCCTACTTGGCCATCAGAGCACCACGTTGGAAAAACAGAGGCCAAGGGCCAAGAGCAAACTGCAGTAGAGACTGTACCCTGGGCTGCACCCTGGGCACAGCTCAGACACTGGGGTCTATTTTTGTTCTTGTTTTTGCGAGTGCAAACACTGGGCTCAGAGCTGCAAGAGCCAAACCAAAGGGGCTGGTCTTACATCTTCATGTCACTTCAGGTGTGGAACATCTGGGACCCACTGGGCACGGGGGTGAGAGAATGCTGTGTTTGGGTTTGTGTTCCAGTGCTCTGGTAGGACAGAGCCGGGCAAGGCTGGGCTCAGAGCAGGTCCTTGGCGATGGCCGAGGGCAGGGCCTCCCGTGCCACGTTGGCAGTGCCCAGGCCTGACCACCTCCGCGTGAGCAGCACCATCACCTGCACCGTCCTCCTCAGCCCCGGCTCCCCAGCGGCTCCGCCGGCCAGCACGGCCAGGGGCCCACGCTGGGCCGAGCTGCTGGGCACCCGGAGGGGCGTGTGGCCCCTGGGGTAGTCACTGAAACACTCAAAAACGTCGCTGCAGCTTCTGCAAGTGCCGGGGCGGCCGCTGGAGCCCGGGGCCGGGAAGGGCCGGAGCGCGGCGCCCCTGCAGCTGCAGCACAGCAGGGTGTGCAGGGCCTGCAGGAGCACCCTGTCCCTGGAGAGGAACTTGTGGAAGTTGGGCTTCAAGAGCAGGTACACCAGCGGGTTGTAGAGCGTCGAGGATTTAGCAAAGACGGCCGAGAGCACGAAGGCCAGCGCTGGCACCCGGCTGGCGCCCCCGAGCAGCGCCCACAGCGCAACCACAGCGTAGGGAGTCCAGGCAGCCAGGAACCCCAGGCACACGGCGACGCTCAGCTGGAAAAGGAGTGGAGGGAGATGGCGGCACTGTGAGCCTCCTGCAGCATTCGGGGGATGCTGACACCCCCCCAAACTCAGCCACGTGCAGCAGGACCCTGAGCATCCCTCACATCCCCAGGGAAAGGTGCTCAGCCTTCTGGACCTGTACTGGAATGTCAGAGAGCAAGGCACCAGCTCAGCACAGCCCGTGCACGGACCTGCTTCCACTTCAGGCCACTCACACCCTGCCCCACCTGGGAAAGTCAGGAACAGCCTCAGCCTGCTGTGGCAGATGGGTACAAAGGACCCAATGACTTGGCTGGGACCAGCTCAGCATCAGACCCCAATAGCTTTTGGCAGCATTGCAAATCTCTCCAGCAACCCGTGTGGCTTGGGAGGCCCGGAAATGGGCTGTGCTCAGTCCCCCTCCCCTGACTGGATGTGGATGTTTCCTTTAAAGCCAGGCTTGCAAGTTGTTTTCTTTCACGCTGTGTTTTTGAAAGGTTATTCCGGGTTTTTTACATAGTCCTGGTAAATTATAGTATTAGCTTGTAGTCTGGGGAACAATGACTCATGCAAGCTCCTTTATGATCTTTTCCAATGTAATTTAAAATTAAAACTCCTCCACCTGATGACTTTAAATGAGGAGCAATGTGTTGTTACCCACACTGACACAAACACCTGGAGAACTCATCAGGCACAGCAGACGCCAGGCAGGACCCTGGGACCCCACAGCCCCCATTCCTGGCACCTTGAGGAGCAGCCCCTGACCCTGGTACTTTGAGGAGCAGCCCCCATTCCCGGTACCTCGAGGAGCAGCCTCTGTTCCCAGTACCTCGAGGAGCAGCCTCTGTTCCCAGTACCTTGAGGAGCAGCCCCCATTCCCGGTACCTCGAGGAGCAGCCCCCATTC
>VWZV01011466.1:276451-289373 GCA_013397155.1 Irena cyanogastra
TTCCCGGTACCTCGAGGAGCAGCCCCCGTTCCCGGTACCTCGAGGAGCAGCCCCCGTTCCCGGTACCTTGAGGATCAGCCCCCATTCTCGGTACCTCGAGGAGCAGGCCCCATTCCCGGTACCTTGAGGAGCAGCCCCCGTTCCCGGTACCTTGAGGAGCAGGCCGTGCACGCCGCGGGCCCCGCGCCGGGGGGACGTGTGCTGCTGCACAGCTCTCCGTGACACCCACACCGTCCACAGGATCAGCGCGTAGGACACCAGGATGAGCAGGCAGGGCAGGAGGTAGCAGAAGATGAAGAGGGCAAGGATGTAGAGCGTGGCCTCCCGGCTGGAGGCCTCCCAGGTGATGCAGCAGGCCGTCCCGTAGGGCTCGGGGCCGTAGCTGCCCCACCGGGCCAGGGGCGCTGTGGCGAAGGCCAGGGCGTAGGCCCAGACACCCAGCAGCAGCACGGCGGCGTGGCTCCGCGAGAACCTGTTCCCTGCGGCGTGGGGACCGTGCTCAGGGGGCTCCCGTGGGCAGCGGAGAGAGGGAACCGCGCCCTGAGGCACCCACAGGAGCCGGGAGAAACGCTGGGCCCGGCTCTGGCACAGGAGCCGGGAGAAACGCTGGGCCCGGCCCGGGGCCGCGCAGCCCCTTCGGCCTCCTGGGCATTGCTGGGAGCTCGTGTGCTCGCTGCACCGGCTGCAGCTGCCTGGGCAGGGCCAGGGCTCCTCGAGGCCACCCCAGACCCTGGCACTTGAGGGACCTTTCCCTCCCTGCAGAATGAAGCTCTGCAGGAGACATTTTGTTTTCATTTTTGTCCCGACCCCCGTCAAATCTCAAACTCTCTGATCTTCTAAGGCTCACTATAAAGTGCTATATCTTCAGACATACATACAAGTAACATTTTGCTTTGAAACTAAGCAACTAAAAGCACAATTTGATTCTGCATTTCCTCACAGAAGATGGGCTGGGCTGTAGATAAGCCCCAAGAGCCAGGCTGCCAAGCAGTGGCTGATCAAGAGCAGAGGCTGTGCAGGGAAAAGCCACTGTCACCTGGGCTGCCTTTCCACAGCCAACTTACATCTTGATCTTTCCTCCCACCTTTTCAGCCACCTCCTGAACTGTTGTGCTGGCACATAACCAAGGTGACTCTGCTCCAGCATTGTCCTTGAGGCACTGAGAGCTGCTGGGGACACACTGGTGGCTGGCAGCAGCCATTGGCTCGGAGCACACAGGCAGTGGGTTGGGGGAGAGGGGGATAGGAGGGACCCTGAGGTACTGGTCTGCAAACCAAACTGATACCTATGATTCCCCATTTTGTTTCTGTTTTTGGTCTTTAATGGAAAGTCTATTCTGAAGATAAATGCTAGAGGGAGCATTAGCAGCTGAGCTGAGGAAATTAAGAACTCCGAATTGGAGAAGGAGCTGTGTAAGGAACATCCATGGGCTCCCTCACTTCATCAGGTGCTCTCTGCAATGCAATCATTTACCTTAGCTCTGTGGAGGACACGCAGGTGAAAACAGGGCTACAGACATGAGCTGTAACACTGCAAACCCAGCCCTCCTGTACTAATTATTTCAGTGTATTAACTACATTCAGCCTATGGCTCTCCCACCAGGGACCAGAGAAAGCAGCTCTTGTTGCTCTGCCAGAGCTTGTGGCTTCCCAGCTGCAGTCTGCTCTAGTCTAAGCTCAAGTCTGTGTATGGACATCCAAATACCTGCAATGTGCTGTGATACAGCCACACAGATGTGGCATTTGGGGACGTGGTTTAGTGCTGGACTTGGAAGTGCTGTGGTAACAGCTGAACCCAATGATCTTAAAGATATTTTCCAGCCTAAAGTTGTTTCTGTGATTTTGTGACTCTAAATATTGACTGGGAATAGGTTGCCCTGGGGCAAAGCTTTCCCTGGAGACCTGGCTCATTAAAAGCAAAAGGGCTCTGTTAAGGGAGAGGGGTGTGAGTGAGGATCAGATAACACACCCCAGCACCTACCGTATGCCGGGTAACAGACCTTCAGGCAGCAAACCGTGCTGAGCACCGTCAGGCTGGCCAGGCTGCACAGCCCGAACAGCACCCCGCAGAAGGCGTAGAGGGTGCACACGGCCTGGTCGAAGAGCCACCTGCAAGGAGAGCTGCAGGTGAGCTGCAGGTGAGCCCGTCCTCCCCCGACAGCCCTGCCCCTCGGCTGCACGGGAAGCCTCTCCTTTCTGGGAGTTTCCCAGCGGCTGGTCCCGGTCCTGCAGTAGAATGGGCACGTGTGGGGAGGTTCCAATGGGCTGCGCACGTACCAGCACCTGACTAGTAAATATGGGCATCGCCTTGCCCCTGATTTGTTCCCTGAGCACCCCACAGACGCTCACGGGTGGAGCTGGGGGGTGCAGGAGCTGCCCTGACCCACAGCAGCTCCCACCACTGCAGTGCCAGCTTGGACGCCCACCAGCGGCAGGTCTGTGTGAGGAACTGGAGGGACAGGAGAAGCAAAGCACTCACTGTGGGATGGCTGTCTGGGAGTTAACCTGTGCTCCCTTGCCATCAGGCTGCCCCGAGTCCCTCTGCACCCCCAGGGATCTCGTGGTTCCCAGGCAGTGTGCACACCTGGCAGTGCAGAGCCGCTCCCACGGGTACCTGTGTGCAAAGAAGGAGGAGGTGGCCAAGGGGAAGAGCGTCACCGTCATGCTCAGGTCGCTGATGGCCAGGTTGATGATGAAGAACTCGGCAGGTTTCAGCAGGGACCTCTTCTGATGGGCCACCAGCAGCAGCAGTGAGTTCCCAGCCAGGGACATGATGCCTGTGGAGGAGGCAGAGGACGGTGCTGCGTGTGACCGAGCCAGGAAAGAGCCAGGAGCATCTTGAGATGTTGGGATGGAAACGCTGCAGAAGTCTAGAGGATGGAGAGGGCTCCAGGCTTCCCTCTCTGGGGTGGGCTGAGCAGGGGAGCCCACGGGAGCCAGAGCTCTGTGAGCACATCTGGAGCTCCTTTACATTGGATCGGATCCCTTCCCCTTCCTGAAATCCTACAGAGGCGTTTGGTAGGAGGGCAGAGGTGGGATGGGAGTGCAACGGGCTCCGGGTGCAGGATCTGGCCAGAGTCACTTGTTGCAGCTGGAAGGAGCAAGGGGCACTTCCTCCCAGCTAGATAAATAACTGGAGCTCTGTGCGACTGCTCCTCTGATGTGAGGCCAGGGAGCTGGGCCCCCTGGCCTTCGTAATTTCTTCCTGGCAATGTCACTCCTGTGAGTCTGCCCTGTCCCATATCATGGTAACAAAATAAACAAGAAGAAAGGCATTATGGAGATCAAGGAAAATCCAGACTAAACAGAAGAAGGTTCTTTGTTTGCTATTAGTGCATTTAAATCAACAGTGGTGATTAAAGTTTTATAACAAGGGCTTTCTCTTTTTCATTACATAATTGTGTTTTCATGGAAAAGAGGTTTCAGTGTCTTCAGAAGGAGAATCTTTGCTGCTTTTGGGACAGGTTAGGCAGGATAAGAGTTCCTCCCTAATGGATTAGGCTGCAATTAAATCTCATGGTAAGAACCAGCTTCCAAAGCCACTGAATGGCCAACACTAAAGTTCCCCTCAGGAACAGGGCTCCCACGTGGGATCTGACCAAACCCAGAGCTCTGGAGGCTTTGGAATCACTGGAGAGCAGAGTATTGAGATGTTTATCCTTCTTCCCAGCCTCACAAGGCCTTTTTCCCACAGAGCAAGTCTCACATCTGTGCTAAGTACACTTTATTAGCTTTACCAGCTCCTGCTGAAATCAAGGGCCAGCTCGAGCTCCAAATCCCTTTCAATGGACCTGAAGCTGGTGGTACCAACAGAGCCCTTGCTGTCTCACCTCAGGTGGCTGTGGTAGGAGCTACAGCACATTCCTCAAAGTTATTCAACTTTTCAAATATTTAAAACCATAACAGGCACTTGCAGTTCACCTGAGAGAGGACTGCAGTCACCAGGTCATACTTTTGGGAAACACGGGAAGGGTCAGTTTAATTATTCTGCTAATGACTGAACACTTCTGGAAGCATCAGTGACTGAAAAGGCCTGGCTATCTCTGGCAGGCAGCTGGGCAGGGACACGGGGATCAACAGGCCATCTTTCCTTACCAAAGACTAAATAGAGAGTGCCAAAAATCAGGTCTTCTCTCTCCGATAAGGTGGAGGTGAACATTGAGGTGTTGGATGCATTGCCCATCTGTAAAGCAAGATACACATGGAAGTGAGAGTGAATTCTGGCTAATGAGGAGTGTCCAGCTCCTTCAGTTCCCCAGAGGACACGGTGACACACTCCTGGCCAGCAGGATCCTCCAGCCAGCGCTGCCTGTGGCACTGAGTGGCCTGGGATGGGATCAGGCTGGTAATCCCACTCGATTGTCATTCCTTCAGCCACAGATTTCACTGCTGAGCATCAGCCTTTGCATCTCGATTCTCTTGGCAAATCCTGGCCTTGTGTGAGTGCAGCAGGCACAGCATGTTTGGGCACAGGGACTGGCTGCTCGGAGCAGCCCAGGACACCCCTGAGCTGGCAGCCCCCAGGGGTGAGGGATGGCAGGAGGACACAGTGCCAGGGGTGGAGGGGGCTCTGGGCTCATCTCCTCCCACCCTGGATGCTCAATGCTTCACAGCCCAGTAGAAATTACCTTCTTTACTCTCCTGTGCTTTTCAGAGTGTCTGTGCACAGAAATGGGTGATTTGTATCTCCCTGTACAGACCAAGAGACTCTGGACACGAGAACGATGTTCTTCATTAACCTAATCGGAAACAACCTTCATCTGGAGCTGAGCAAACCACTCCTGAATTTCTCATAATGCACAGTTCTCCCCTAGGCCATATCTGATCCTTCTCAAGAGCCTTTGGAAGCAGCCAAACTGAACACAGCACATGCACATCACCTCTCCAAGAGGCTTTAGCAAAGCATCTGTGTATTCAACAGAGCCGGGGTAAAAGAAGGGACTGTGGTCACACAGCTGCACTGGTGATGAGACAGGGCAAGGCCCAGCATAAACAGTTTGGAAGGAATTGTTCCTGCTCCTCAGCACACATGCAGCAAAGGAGAGAACTGGCAAAGCCTGTAGGATTTAATTTCCTTCAGATCCCTGGCAGGTCTCCATCCTGCAATACATCAGGGGAGCTGCAAGTGTCCTGTGAGATCAAGCTGGCAAAAAGGACCAATAATCACAGGAGAGGAATTTCTATTTCTGACACATTACTTATGATAAAGCCTACTTTTGTGATTGTATTTGAGCTGCCTGTAAAGCACACATCTCTCATTCTAAGACAGAACTGATGAAAATGCAACTCTTGCACGGATCAATGTGCTGATGTCACTGACACACATGATAAATCAGTTCTATAGAAATATGGAGAGCTACCCCTTTTGTGTCCAAAAGTAAATCATAAGTTGGATCCTCCCATCAAGGTGCTCCCTCAGGTGAGCATGTGATGGGGGATGCCTGCACAGGCCTGTCACCTTTAGTGGAGAGTCACAAACTGCAGAAGTATCAGCACAGGTACCAAACACATCCACAACGATTTCTGACAGAAACAGCTACAAGAGTTTTCTTCTAACTCAGAAATATTCTGAACACATGACTGTGCTCAGTCAGGTCTAAATCTGTGACTCGTCCAGGAGGGATTCAGCCCAGACTGTCCTCAGGGGTGCAGCCAGCACAGTGCAGCCCTTCAACATCAAACTGCTCAGCCACGTAGTCTCTGGGCACGCAGAGCTGCTGGATTTGATTTAAGCTCCATTGCTCAGATGCTGTTCTGAGAAGAGACAGACTGTGAAAGATCCTTTCCCCTCAATTTAATCAGACTTCAAAATGAGATGAAGTTTTCCAAGCAGCTGCTGCCATAGGTATATTATGAGGAAACCCTTGTACTTGGCATCCCTGCCCTTATTCCTGTGCTCACGGGAAGAATCAAACCTAAACCCAAACCTACATCCCATGCCCGTGTCTGGCACCTGGCATGGCTGGACTGGCCTGATCAAATGCCCTCTGTCTAAATGGAAAATCCTGCTTTTCATTTTGTGTGATTGCCAGTTTTGCCCTTTTCTCCTCCAGACTTGAACGGTTGCTTTTCTCCAGCAAACGTGCCACAAAGACAGAGTCTGCCTTGGAGAGGAGGAAGAAACCTGATGAGCCTGGAAACTCTCCTGACCTCCAGACTCTTCCAATAGTCAACGGTGGGAATCAATTGCTGCAATTCCCAGCACAGGGGAAACTCAGACACTGTTGCCTACTTAGCAAATAGTGCAGGCTTTAGAAAGTCACAGAATAGCAAAAGCACACAGCTGAGAGGTGCTGAGGATCTGAAGGACAGACAGCAGTGTGAGGACAGGCAGCCCTCGGACCCCTACCCGAAATCAGAATTCTCCTGTGTCAGGGCTGCCCATCCCCACCGGCTACAGACCGAAAAATCTGCTTTCTGCCTCAGTTACCTACCCGGGAGTCCTGCGAGTCCCTTTTAGGGGAGTTCAACCCCGCTCACACCGCAAAGCGTGTCACTCACTCACTCACTCACACCAGGGCAGCCCAGGGCACCAGGGCAGCCCAGGGCAGGCTCGGAACACACAGCTCGCACCGCCACTGCCGCCCCCGGGAGTGTTCCCACATCCCCGGCCCCGCATGGGGCTCTCAGCCCTGCTGTACCCGCGGGGACCCGTGTCCTGCGCATACCCGGGCGTGGGGGTGCTCGGGGCACCGCGTCCCTCCGGCCAGCGCCAGGGACTCCTCCGGGAAAGGTGAGGCGCCGCCCGCTCCTCTCCCCGCGACGGGAACTTACCGGGGCTCCGCGGGGCGGCGGCGGTTCCGCCTCTCGCTCAGCACCGCCGGCGACGGACAGCTCCGCCGGGCACCGCTCTGCCCTGGGCGCACCGCGCTCTGCCCAGTCCGCACCGCTCTGTTCCTCCCGCACCGCTCTGTCCTGTCCGCACCGCTCTGTCCCCCCGGACCGCTCTGTCCCCCCGGACCGCTCTGTCCCCCTGCCCGCGGCGCTGGCCCGGCTGACGAACACCGTCTCTCCCGCCGCCCCTCTCCGCCCCTCAGCACAGTCACCCCCTGCCCTCCACTAACCGACCTTGGAGCCGCGGTTTTCACAGCAAGAGAAACTGAGGCACCACGAGGGTATTTAAACCAGCACTCCATGGCCGCAGCGTTCCCGGGCTCCTTTTCAGCTCTGCCTGGCCACCCACTCACCTGTCCCTGCAGAGCCGGCTGGCCACTGGGCAGGACCCCACGGCGAGCTCTGAGGTGCTGCAGGGACATGCTCAGAGTGACAGTGGAGACAAGGACGTGGGGATCGTCGCAATGAGTCTGCTGCCAGTCGGGGCTGGGTTTTGTTTTCCACCCAAAGCATTCGATCTGTCTCTGCTTGGCAAAACACGAGTCACAACCATCACTTAATTTTGTTAATATCCTCCACACCAAGAGCTTTCCCCTGCTTGCCAGTAAGAAATGGGAGCGATATCAAAAATCCTAATATTAACTTTTAGAGCTGCAAATACTGCCAGGACTGCTGGTCAGCTTGGATCCAGGTGCCTAAATTTGCTTTAAAAAGGAAATCCAAAGCTGGAGAAATGCACAGCAATAGTTTTATGTACCTTCATGTGTGAAAGAGGCTTCATGAGAATCATTTATGGACTCAGCAGCTATGTAAATAGATACATACTGAGATTGTTATGAATCGAAAGTTATTTGTTGTTTATGTTCCAGAAATACAAAAGGCCTCAGCCAAGTCTGAGGCCCTGTTGTGCACCCTCTCCACATGGCCAGAGTTAACCCAAAAATCCCAACGTGCTCCAGGGAATGTGCCCCATTTTCTCCCTTCCACCTGGAAGGGACCTGAGGGAAGATGCTCAGTGACACCCCACGGGACAGGGAGTTCTCAGCAGTGTCAGGAGCTCACACAGGAGCCAACAGTTACTGACCTTTGTGGGCATGTTTGCACCATTGCATTGTTCCTTTACACGGTTTTCCTTGGGAGCTGACCTCCATGGCAGTGTGTCTTTCCTCAACCGCCCTGCTCCTCCCCACAGCGCTTCGTTCATCAGCCCTTCTCACCCAGGTTTGGAAGAGGGACCGAGACCTTTGAGATAATTTAATTCCTGTTTGGTTTGTGTGGCTGGGGAGCTGTCTGAGAAGGGGAGATACCATGGAGCAGACAGACCCCAGTTTGCTGCTTCCCTTTGTGTCTGAAAGAGTTTTCCTAGAAGAGATGGAGGAGACAGAGGTTGTGGAGGTAATGGGACAGGAAACCAAACCTGCAGGAAACCAGACTCCACATGCTTGGTTGTCCATGGAACAGCTTTTTCTTCTTAAGCCTTAGCACATGGAGAGCTGTGCTCAAGCCTGGGTCCACCACCCTTTCACTGCCCCTTCTGTGGCAGTGGTCAAGGCACAGAGAGTCTTCAAAGGAGTCCAAACCAAAACTGACCTGAAGCATAATTCTTTGCTGTGAATCCTGGAGATGCTGATGTAGTCTTTGTTATCTCAAGCACCTAATTTTGTTTGCTAAGCTCTCCCTTCTTCATCCTTCCAGCAGCTGGAACATCTCCTTTAACAATGCCAGGTTCCCGATCTAGGAGCGAGCATTCCAAATTCCACCCCTGATTCTTTTTCTTACAAAGAACTTGAAAATGGAAACAAACAAAATCAAATTACTGTGGCTCTTCAAAATGTGTATCTGGACTCTCTTCAGCCAGGGGAAGCTGGCAGGGGGATGAGGTGCACATGCACACACAGGTGTGCACATGCCAGACCTTCCTGCTCTGCCCCAGGGCCGCCTCTCCTGCTCCCCAGCTGCTCTGTGGGGATGTGGTATCACCCCCGCACCAGGAGAGGGAGGGACAGTGCAGCCCAGCTGCTCCTGTCACAGGTGCCACGTGGTGGCCTTGCCCAGCCTTGGCTTAGCATTTCTGAACTCCAGATGGTGGCAGAAACCTGAAACTCGTACCCCTCTGCCTTTGAGAAGCCACCAGCTTACCACCAGACACAGGAGACTTTCCTGGGAGCACCCCACTGAAATGCTGGCAGCAAACTCTGGCAGATGAGACTTTGAGAAGCACCAAAGTCTGGCTGAGTTTGGACCTCCTACCCTGTGGCTCTGCCTCTGTGCTGGAAGGCACCAACTGCGAGAGTTTGTAAGTGCACCAGTGTTATGAGGTGTAATTTAAATTTCTAAAACATGTTAACTTCACTAGCTAGAGATCTGTTCTGAATGTTTAATTTCTGTTTATCATAGTGCAACACACAAATGGAAATGGAACCATTATCAGACACTGCAGGAGAGGAGACGTTCAGCGTTTTCATTAAGGAGCAGTGACAGATACAGAGGGAGAACACGTTCCTGCAGGGCAGGGAGCTCAGCTGCACCTCAGGGACCACGGTCATTTGTGTGCAAATGACAGAGTTGAGACATGAATCAATGACAGCACAGGTGTGCAAAGAAGAGATTTGGAAGCACATTGCTCAGTCTTCTACAAAGCGGATGGGAATACTTTTCTCTCCTGCATCCCTGGTTTGTTCCTGATGAATAAAGCGCCATGTACTGCAAATTGCTCTCAGTAATCAAGCCAAGAGAGGCAAAAATAATGTGACAGGGAGCAGGCTTCCAGGGCTCAAGTGGCAAAAGAGCTCCAAGGATATTGTGCTCAAAACACCGTGTTATCAAAACAATTCATGGAAGAGAAAGGCTGGAATAATCACTTTGACCTGCTGGCCAGGGAAGGTGGAGACTCTGGGGGCAGCCTTGCCCTTCACGACGTTTCCGACCTGTCCCCTTGCCATCATCTCCCAAGCAGGTGAGCAGCAGAGTAAGGGGATGGAGAGGAGGAGTTGGAGCTCACCTGGGAACAGGAGCAGCAGGAGGAGCCAGAGGAAGCCTGGCAGGGCACTCCAGCACGTCAGCAGCAGATGGAAATCCAAACCCCTGTGCAAAAGGGACACAGTGATGAGGGTGAGGGTGACAGAAACAGCCCAGCCCCACGAAAAGGTCCCACTGTCAGCACGGGAAGGGCACAGGAGCTCCAGGCAGCTGTGCTGCTGCAGCCAGCACAGTCCAGGGGCTGAAAGGAGCCTCATCCCTTTGCCAGATGAAACATTAGTCCATGGATGAATTCATGGAACAAGCAAGCACAGAGAGGGTTGGGAGGAAGCTATCCCCATACTCACCTGGATTAATGACCCAGAGAACTGTCCAAACAGCTGTGTCCAGCACCGAGGAGATCTGCAGGCAGCAAGAGGCTCAGTGCCACACACAAATGCTGTCTCCAGCCTGCAGGCCAGCTGCAGGGAGGGAACAGCCCTGAGAGACAGCTCTGTTTTGAGCAAGAAGGGCAGCACCAAACAGCCACATGTGGGGCAGAAAGGTCTGGTGATGAGCTCTGACATCCAGAGTCAGAACCAAAGGGGGAATCCTGCCCAGCATCTTTGTAAGGATTCACTTCTGCCCTGTTTGGTATTCTTTGTGGATGGTCAACAGCACAGCTGCAGCCCAAACCCCTCTGAACTCATGGACAGACTTGAGGTGAGGCCCCCAGGAGACTCACTCCTCTGTCAGCACTTGGCATGGGCAGGAAAGGCCGTGTGAGACCAAACAAGCCATCCTCAACAATCACCCACCTGCTCACAGACTGTGGGTGTGGTGCAGCCCAATGAAGGTCTGCACTGGCCAAACAGAGCAGAACTGAAGGGGGGCTTTGGACTCAGCTCAGCTGCCTGGGGTCTGCCCTTACAGAGAGGCCCAGGGGGCTAAACACAGCAGAGACTGTGCAAGTCACTTCCCAGCTCCACTGCCTGCGTGAGCAGGGCACCTTAGCAAAGTGTTACTGTCCCCACCTGGCAGAGAATTCGAGATCAGTTTGAGAGGTCTCCAAGCCAGGCAGCTGCAGCTAAAGCGTTGCATAGCACCACTCTTGGCTTGCACTCAGACCACAAGAGCATTTAATTCTAGAGAGCAAACAGACAGCTCAAAGCAGTGATTTCAATTGCATTCTTAAAGCAGACAGTGTCCTAAGCCTTGGAACAGACAGAGCTCGACATAATCAATGAGGGCAAAAACATTTCCCTAAAAGCATGCTCCTAACATTTGACTTCAATTGCAGCAGATTGACAGGTGGGCTAGGTCAGATTTATTAAGACAGAAATGATCACCATAAATAGGCACAGAGGAAGATTCTGGAAAAAGTTGCCTGAATGCAGAGTGAGACTCTTTGTAAAGCCCCCTCCCCTCACAGGACCCTCTGGTTATTTGGCTGTGGCAGGGGTGTACCAAAGCAGTCACAGTACATCACACTAATGAAATTAATCTGGAAAGCATTACTTCCAGTTCTATTGCACTCAGTTTTCATGAATCATGTCATCTCCCCAGGCCTCTGTTCCCCTCCAGCAAACAGCATTAACAGTATTTATTTCACACCGTGTGATAGGAGGTTCTGCTCATTACCTGTCTGTGCACGGCTCTGAAATCTGCATGCAATGAGTTTTTCAGCACACCAGTCACATTTCCTCCTTCAGTGTTTCCCAGGCACGTTTTGTACCTGCTAATCCAACCCATCAGTCTGCTGTGCCTCACTCCCAAGTGACTTACAGGTGTCTGTGTCCATCGCTTCCTGTGTCTGACCTTAAAGGGAAGGGAGAAACCCCACACTTGTCTGACAAGATTTAGGCCCATCGGGTGGTTTTATCAACCCATATTTCTCCCCTGCTTTCTGTTCTTATCTGATTGTATCATCACTAGACTCTCACCAAGCCCAGCTGAGGTCACACTCCCACAATTTCCTGAGCACTCCTGCGCTGAAGAGTCAGCTCAGCATCTTTGCAAGTGGGTCAGGGACGATCTGAAGGGTGACATTTAGTGAGAAACAATGCTGGCTGATGGCATTCACGTAGGACAGATCCAAGTGACACATGCTGTTGCCCAGCTTCCTACCATCTGTACACCAAACTTTCAGTTTTGTGTTAAGCAGACACTTATTTCCATGCTTGTATACTTAGCAGGAGGCATGAGGTAACACATATGTTGCTCTTGAGATGCACTTCCCCCCTCACAATTTGTGCTTGTGACTGTAATGGAAATATATATTAAATATATGTATTTCTGTTCGTGTATTTGGCTTTTCAGCGCCACCCACAACTCCCAGTGCCTTCATATTCTGGCTTCTCACATCCCACTTGTCCTCTCTGCTTTGAATGCTGCCTGTCTCTTAAAGTCCAGCTGGCCAGAGCTTAACCCTTAACTTCCAGGATCCTCTCCAGGCTAAGTCAGCCCTGCTCAGCTCCACAGCCTGACAGGGCACTGAAAGCATCCCTGGGAGCACCCTGGGGGCTGCATCCCACCCACCTCAGCACAGCAACCAGGGTGCTCCCTCTGCACCTTCCCCTGCCATGGAGGGCACTTCACCCCCCGTAGCAAACCTCGGGGAAGAGACTGAAGCCCGGGGGAGCAGGGAAACCTGTGCAGTAACGAGCTGCAGGTCCTGGAGCAGGCTCTGATGCTGGGAATCAAGGGTGAGCCTTGGTGGTGGAAGCCTGGCTAAAAGCCTGGAAAGCAGAGGGTGTAAGCCCCGAACACAGCTAGGCAGCACTCAAAGGAGCACCCAGAGCTCCCAGCTCTTTCACTGCCAGGCTAAGGGCTGCCTGGTGTGAGGGGTGCAAATCTCCCCGTGTTCCAGGAGGTTGTCTCCAAGGAACAGACGTGCTCAGACCAAAGAGCACTCCAGTTCAGCCACCTGTACCCAAATCCAGCACAGCCTTCCACCGTGGTGTCTCCTCCACTCCACACACCTGCCTGCCTGTGTCTCCTCCACACCACACACCTGTCTGCCTGTGTCTCCTCCACTCCACACACCTGCCTGCCTCCCATACCACACACCTGCCTGCCTGTGTCTCCCACACCACACACCTGCCTGCCCGTGTCTCCTCCACACCACACAC
>VWZV01011466.1:289688-304731 GCA_013397155.1 Irena cyanogastra
GCCTGCCTGTGTCTCCTCCACACCACACACCTGCCTGCAGCTCTGGACGGAGCAGCACACCTCCAGGCTGCCACCACACACAGGACCTGTTGGCCCTGTAAAGTCTCATTTTCTGCACAACCTCTGCACGTGTGCAGCCAGCTCCACCAACACCCACCAGGGCTCACCCTGCACTGCAAAGTGGAACCAGCTCAGCCTGGCACTGAGAGCCCCCAGGCTCAGCACTCACGGGAGCAGAACCCTCTGGCACCGAGCTGCACACAGCCCGTGCTCTCTCTCAGCACACCACAAAACATCTCTGTTTTACTCAAAACACCGTGGAGAGACCAGGAACCCACACCAAGCCCTCCTGTCTCCCAGCTCGGTGTGCTTCCCAGCCCCGAGAGCAGAACTGCTGGGAAGGGCTGCATGCCTCATACTCTGCAGTGAATTCCTTCAATTTTTGGCTTATTCTTTTCTAATGTTCAAAGTCTACTTTGAACACATACAGAATTAGTATCTTATCAAGTTATTTTATTTCTAAGTTATGGAAGATTAATTTCTATTAAAATGCATCAATTTAAATAGATCTTTAGCTAGACTTTCAAATTGTTCCTAATTAATATTCCCTTTGAAATCTATCAAGTTCCTTTGCTGCTACCTAGCTTTTCTGCATTAGGCTATAAAACTAGTATTTCAAGGAACAGTCACTTTTGTGTGTAGTAATCAGACACCACTATCAGGCTCAATTTTTAAGCCAATTTTTCCTCCTCTTCTCTGAAGGACTGTCAGGCCAATAACTTTCTCCCCTTATCTTCCCACTCATTCTGCTTCTTGGCACTGGTGTAATTGCTTTCCCACATTTCCTTACTCCACGGCTTGACAGTTTTAAATGAGCCTTCCACACGTGTGGTTTTATCTAGCATGAATTCTGTCCCCTCAGTTCCTCTCCCCGTGGCAGGATCAGGTTTAACCACGTGCAGTCAGCCCTCCCCAGCACCACCAGACAGCTTTGGGAGCCAGCTTTGTTTTGGGGATGCAGCTGTGATGACCAGACAGTGCCTCGATGAGGCAGCTCAGGGTCCAGGCAGGGACCAGGTTTGTAACTGAACCTTTTCCCTGACCACAGCCCCCCCAAAAACCCCTTTGCCTGCTGGCAGCAGGGGAGCTCTTGACCAAACACAGCTGGAAATCAGGCTCCCCTTCAGCAAGGCCCTTCTGGGGCAGAGCTGCTGTCAGTGCTCCAGGGACAGCTCCTGCTCCCTCGGGAGGAGGGGGGACCTGGACATCCCGCAGCTTTTCACAAGCACCACGTTCCAGGGAGTGCACATGGAGAAACTGGGACGTGACTTTCAGTTTGACAGGAAAGGTGTCTGCTGACAATGAATGAATCTCCTTGTGACTCCAAGCTTTGTTGGGGAAAAAAAGACAAATTCTAAGTGCCATGGAAATAAAAATACCCGATCAGTTCATTTTACCCTGTCACTCTGAACAATGCAGTGCTTGTTTTTAGGACTACTTCTCACATGTCCATCTGATTTCTGAGCAGAAACCCACAGTGCCAAGCGCTGACACAAAAATCACAGCCCCTGGCCACTATTGAGTCATATGGAAAATATTCCACTGAGGAAATAACGTCCTTCACTGGACAGCCTGAGTGATAAGCTGCAGGCAGAAAAAGCAGAATCAAATCAGTGTCAAATCCACATTCACTCCAAAGACATGTGAGCATCCTACTTGTGCTGAGTAAAAATCATTTTGCCAACAGGCTTTGAGCCTGTTGAAAAGCAGGAAGCACAACGAAAGGGAAAAGGGTTTTTGCATCATGCACTGAAATACACCAGAAGGTGCCTACAACCTGCCCTGAGGTGCAGACTCAGGAGCAGCCAGGAGGCAGACACAGGGACCGTACCTGGCTTTGTACTACAGCAGGAACATTTCTGTTTGATCCTGCCTAGCAGACAGAGTTCTTGGTGGCAAAATCCTGTAGGTTTTGCACTTGTGCAGCTGTGTGTTGCTCTCTAGGGTCTCCCATCTTTCTTTCCCTCAAATCTTGTTTATAGATCTCACAGTGTTTCAGCACATCTCAAAAGTTCTTCCTCAGCTTCTCATTGTACTGCAAACCCCCTGCAGGGCAAGACCAGACAGACAACAGGCCCCAGAGATATCTGAGCCATTGCACCATTTAACAGGTTGTATTTTAAGCTGTGAGCACTGGACCAGGGAGAAAGACTTTAACTCCAGCTGCAGGCAGAAAATCTACACCAAAGACAAATTTGTGCAAAAAGTTTCTGGTGTGAGTTACCAATATCGGAATACTGCACCTTCTTTCATTGTGAAAGAAAGCTCCTGGACAGGAGCTTCATCTTATTAAGCAGCACATAATGCTCACTGTAGTACAGACAGCAGCACAGTCATCATGCTCTATTTCACAGCATTAAAAATTAGCTATTCTCCAAGCAGGAGAAATCTGCATATCAAAGATTCAAACACCACAGGCTTTGATGCTGTCAAAAGGCATTATTTTAATTTTTGATATGCCTCTAAGTAGTCCAAGACTTTACGAGTCACAATGGAGAGTGAATCAGACTTTGATTCCTGAAGGAGGCAGAAGTCCTAGAAGAGCCCAGGTGAAGGGAGGTTTGGAAGACTCCACGTGGCAGACTCTTCCCAGAGCCCAGCCACGCTCCTCACAGGAGAGAACACATTTCAGATGACTCAGTGCTTCGCCACCTGAATATTGAAATGCAGGAGTAAGAAAGGGGAAAAAAAGAGATTTCTGAGACTGACCTCTCAAGTTTGGTTTCTGAAGATGCAAAGCTCTCCCTGGTAGGACGAAGACCACACACAGACCAAACATGCTCTTCAAAAGTCTCATTTCTGTTACTGATTTACATGAAGAGGTTTTGTGTTCTCAGGCTGAAATACTCCACTGGAGACCTGGGAGGGGGTGACAGAGTGAGTGTAACAGCATCCTCTGCTCAGCTCACAGCTCCCCAGCTCTGCCCTGGAGCAGCACCGCAGCCCCAGCACCTCTGCTTAGGGCATGGGGAGCCCGGGCAGAAAGGAGGAAACACCCCCTCAAACACGGTACAAAGTTTCCTTATCAACACGAGACACAAAATGTCAGCCCATCTTCGTGGAAGCAGTGCCTGTAACCATCTGTCCAGCAGGAAACACCATTCCTGTGTGAGGACATCCCTCAAACTGAGTTTCCTGCCCTTCCTCCCTTTAGCTGTGGCCCTGCTCACCCCCGGGTTTGCTGCAGCAGCTGCTCATAAATCCCTCCTGGCTGGCTGGGCTGCTCTCCCTGCCCCAAGCCAGTGTCACCTGCTCTGGCCCCAGCACGAAGCGGCCACGGGCAGTGACCAGCCCCAAGCGCCAGCCACGGCCACTGCGCGGGGCTTCAGAGCAGAAACCAGACACGCTCCTGCTCCTTCCTGCCACACAATTGTCCCTCAGAGCAGCTTCTGTCATGGGGGGCTGAAGAAGGAGAGAATTTGGTCTCTAAGAGGGGTTTTACTTCTCCAGGAGTGAGAGGGAGAGCGTGGGGAGCTAAGACCCTCTCCCCCACTCTCCCCAAAAAAGGAGAAGCAGAACATATGCACACAGCCCACTGATTTCTGCTGAGGTGGCCCAAAGCCAGCATATAAAGCAGGCTGGGAACAGCTCTGAGAGCACATCTCAGTTAATACCACGGGAAACAATGCCACAGACGTTGGCAGTTTTAGGGCCAGGAACAAAGCATAAAGCCAAAAGAGCTGGGAATGGCAGTCTCCCCTCAGTGCACGTCCCAGGGCTGATAACTGAGCCCTCAGCAGCACTTCCCGAGGGCAGCTGCGTTCCTGGGGAGGCGTGGCAGGAACTGAGCTGACCCCTCAGGACACAAAGGCTGGCCCTGAGCTGAGGAAACAGGCTTGGAACAGGAGATGGGGCAGGTGCTGTCCTTGTCCCCTTCTGCTTCTGCCCCTGAATCAGCCCATGCCCTGTGGGAAGTTCACCAGGGATAGCACAAAGGCTGTCACTGAGATGTGAAGAGGCTGCTCCTTCCCAGACTTGCTGGATGGCAGCATGTCTTCTCATTAACAGCTCATTAACGTGTTTGGGGTTTGCACGTGTGCAACGATGGAGTCACACAGAGACTGCTCCCGCAGCAAAGGCAGCTCACCAGAGCTGGCCATGCTTCAGAAAGGTGCCTGTGAGAATCCCAGGTAAGGCAGTTAAATTCAAGCACCTCGGCACAAAGCTACAGAGCAGATTTTACTTACTTTGGGAGAAAGCAGCATTTTTCTCTGAGGAGTTGATGAGCAGTTGTGGGTTGATTTTTCTTTTTCTTTTTTTAAAGCAGGTTGATGATGAAAAATCTCAGAACAGTATGACTATCATGAGAATGATTTCTAAAGCAGGAAGCATGACAGCCCCACACCCACAACAGCAGAAGCAGCTGCTACACACAAGTTGCCAGGGCTGCTCCTGCACCACTCGCAGCCATTGGAACTCTGACCTGTGCGGAATTAACTCAAAGCCCAGATAAGACAGGAAAAACAAATGGGAGCTATTACCCAAGTCAGAAGGCATTTCACATCCTCATCTCAAAGCAGGAACTGTGTATGATAAAGCCCAGCCTGAGCAGAAGCTCCAGAATCACCATCACTCACACTCAGGATTTGCAGCACTCAGAAAAGATCTCATCAATAAGAGATATCAATAGTTAAAGCAATCTCTAACCTCATGTAAAGTTCCCTGCAAAATTACTTCAGTGCCTCCCAGACTCTGAATTCTGGAAGAGAAATTTCTTCTTGATGGCAGGGAAAAAAAACCCCAACCAAACAAAAAAAAAAAAAAAAAAAAAAAAAAAAAAAAAAAAAAAAAAAACCAAAACCACAGAGCAGGTTGTTTAATTTTTATCTGGAACATTTCCACCTGTCCACCTTTTTCTGCACAAAGCCTTTCCTCATTCATTGTGAGTCCGTGCCTGACGCAGGAAGCTGCTGGGTGTCGAGATGACTTTGGATGACTTTCAGAGCCCCTCTGCTCCGCCACGGCAGCAGGAGCCAGAGCTGCCGCAGCCGGCTGGAGAGGACGGGGAGCGGGGCACCGACCGCCCCACGAGCCTGCTGTTCTCGGGGCAAGCAAACGCAAACGCGGCTCTCCGGAGCCTCCGTGGCAGCACGGCCGGAGGGCGGCATCGCTGTGCCTGCACGTCAAACAGCCTGGGCAGCTGTGCCCGCAGAACGGCCGGAGCCGGCGGCAGCAGCCCTGCCCTGGCCAGAAACCCCGGCGGGAGCGGAGCCTTTCTTCTCCAGAGCCAGGGCAGCAAAGCAGCGGGTTCCGAAAAAGCAGCAGCCCCCCGCCACGCCCGAGCTCCCAGAGCCGGTTTCACAGTGAGAGCGGCGCAGGAGGGCAGCGGCCGGGCCACGGGGACTGCCCGCTCCGGGCGCTGCTGCGCGCTGTAAATCCCTGCGACAGATCAACGTCCCTCGGCTCCTCACAGCCAGCCCGGGACCAGAGCTGCCTCTCCTGAGCCTGGCTCAGAGCTGGCTGCAGGCAGCTGCCACTGCTGCCCCGGCACAGGGACCTGCACTGCAGGCTGCCTCAGGGAGCCCCAGAGCAAACCGTGCCGGGCTGTGCCGGGCCAGAGCCCCGTGCCCGGCACAGGGACCTGCAGTCCCGACTGCCCCCCCGAGCAAACCGTGCCGGAATGTGCCGGGCCAGAGCCCCGTGCCCAGCACACGGACGTGCACTGCAGGCTGCCTCAGGGAGCTCAGAGCAAACCGTGCCGGGCTGTGCCGGGCCAGAGCCCCGTGCCCGGCACAGGGACGTGCAGTCCCGGCTGCCCCCCCGAGCAAACCGTGCCGGGATGTGCCGGGATGTGCCGGGCCAGAGCCCCGTGCCCGGCTCACACACCAGAGCACGGCGAGAGCTGCCCAGCGCCGCACCGCTCCCGGGCTCTCCCGCCCTCTCCTCACACGGAGCAGCTTCAGCTCCGTGCCGTGTCTGCGGGATTCGGGAGCTAAAGGAGCTGCTGCCGCATCAGGGCCTTAACCCTTTGCCTTCCTCCCGGCACTGTAAGATGTGCTGCATCCTGCTCATTTTCACGTTGGCCCAAGTCGATTTTTCACAGCGGGGTGCGGGAGTACAAAGCCACAAACCTACTCAGTTACTGATCCCCTGCCCCCACATTTTCAGACTGGCAAGACCAATCACGGAAAACCTTACCCAGGGGAATATGATCAACCATAAAAAAGAAAAGTACTTACAATCTTGGACAAACACAACCACATTGCGTGATTTTCAGAAGGAATCACAGAACACCCTTCAGAAATAACAGAGACATTTGCAGCCCAACTCAGCTGCTGCTGAGATACCGTGGTAATGATCATGCTAAAAGGCCTAATTCACTCTGATTCCAGAGCCAAACCAGGTACACCAAGAGTCACCTCCTGCTTTTCTCCCAGTCTCTCTGGCAGTGTATTAATTATCACCATGCTGAGATTAGTTCCTTGTTTCTAAACAAACACTGGAAAGGTGAATCTCTTCCCCTAAAAACATTCTACAGTATAGCTAGCGATGTGCACTAAATGCTGGTAATGTACAGTCATATTCCTGAAAATAACTTTAAGGATCTGTCAGTTCAAATCATCAAATCTAAACTCCTTAACCGTGTATGGAACCTTTAAGCTTCTGTTGAAAGCCAAAGACGCAGCAAACAAGCTTAGAGGTCTGTAATCAGAGATGCCAGGCAGCAAGACAGCTTACAGGCTTGTTTCATATGCACCAGAAATACATCAGCTCAGGAAGCATCACAGTGTGAGGGCAAGATTTTCTGCAAGAATATTTTAGTTACCTGGAGCCTGATTTTTATAATCCTCCCTGGTACTTCCAGTAACCACGACAGATCATGAAACACTTGTAGAATGGGCACTTCAGCACACACCTGACATGCTTTTTAACACAAGGAACAAACACAAAGAATGATCTAGTTTGGAACTTGAGGAGTTATCCTGCTCCAGAGCTAGCAGGATGCAGAAGGAGCCAGAAGGCCTAATTCAAGTGCCAAAATGTACCTCAGCAGTATCACACATCTTCTGGGAGATGCAGCTTCCCTCGGGAAGCTCGGCAGGCAGGCGCCAGGGAGAGCCAAGGCTGGGATCCACGGAGGGAGCTCCACAAGGCCCCAGAACCTGCTGCCACCCCACCTCAGCCTGCTGCAGCCTGCTGCCAGAGCAGCTCACATGCTCCACGAACACTGAGTCATGCTGCTCAGGCTGGGAACCGAGGGGATTTGTTTGAGCAGCTCTGCTCTGCAGGCAGCACGCCCAGCCCCGCCAGGGACGGGCCCTGCGAGCGGCAGCGCGCGGCATGCAAAGAGGGAACAGACAGCTACATGCACACGCCACTTTAAGAAAAGAGTGAAGCCTTTTCTTAAAGGCCTCTTTATTTTTAAATTCCTTCAAAACATAAATTAATTTAAACAAATCAGATGCAAAACACCTGCATTTTAAATTCGCATATATTTTACTGTATCAATCACAGCAACCTCATACAGTAAGATACACAAAAATAGAGCATGGTATCACTCCAATTCAACACAGGTTTGTACTACAGGATTCCATGACATATATACAGAGGACTTCTCTTTTCCAGAGCAGGAGCAGTCCCTGCCCTGGTCACCCTAAAAATTACGTGGCATCACAGTTTTAGTTATTCACTGTAGTGTGAGGAGCCATATGGAAACTGACCTGGTGAACTAGAAGATTCACTGTAGAGCAGCCAAACAGGCATGAAACTGCAGAAGGTGAACAAAACCCAAATACCCACCAAAATGAAAACCACCCTTAGGCTGCATTTTAATAGTAAAATTGTTTTTAAATTCTTCACTATATACATACTGTATCTACATTTGTGTCATATTTATATATATATATATTTATAAAAACATACAAGATTGAAAACCTTAAAATCATTCACTTAAACAATATTCACCTCAACCTTCAGGGCCAGCAAGGCAGTGCTTGCCCTTGACATCATGCTCAGTTGGAGTCCCTCGATTCAGAATTTCCCTGACTGTTAAACACACTCTGTTCACTTTGTTTCTTAGTGCAAACTGGACAGTAACTTGTTGTTCTCAGCCCTCTGTAAGACCCAGGTTTCATCTTATTTCCATAATGCATCTGACACCCAGTTATGGCTAAAATTATTTTAGCTATTTTACAACACTAGCCTATGTAATTTTCCCCTCTACCTATCTGAAGCCCCCCCACCCCAAAAAATGTAAGACAAACGATCATTCATGCATGTTCTGTCACACAGGGAGTGATGGACATTGGAGCTGAGAAGCCTAGACTCTAACAGTGATTAAAAACCCCAGAGTGAATCATTTCAGTGCAAAGTGGACTACAGTTTACATGTCAGCTAGAGTTCTTTACAGATATTTCAAACACATTTAATTCTGCACATCAGATTAGGTTACCTGATACTTTGTGCTAACTAGCTATAGCTGGAATAAGGGAGTTAGGATTCTTAGGGGTTTTCTTTGAATAAAAAACTAAAGTCTATTCATAACCAGGTGGTGTTTGGGGGTCAAACTGTACAGAGCCCAACACAAGGGAGTCCTGGTTCTCAGCCAGGGTTCCCAAGTGCTATAGCAAGAGACAAAGGTTATTAGCTGATTCACATCCATAACTGATGAGTTCACTTGAACAGGAGTCAAAATGAGCTCTGATTTTTAACCAGGCCAGTGCTTTACTTGGTGGACTACACTACAGACAGATTGGCAGTGAATTTGAGAGCAAGCAAAACATTGATACTTACAATTTCCATAACCACAAAGAAAAAGCGTGCACTGAGAGCAAAATCCTGCAATTCTTAGACAAGACTCCACTCAGATGAGCGCCAGCCTTATCAGAGGGAAAAAAAATGTCAGATTAAAACCCAAGAACTGATCAGAGCCAGGAACATCATTCTGCCACAGTGGCTATAATAAGCTATGAAATACAGTACAAGGAAAAACAAAAAGTCACCTGAACAAATAACCCAGAGAGACTTCATAGTTATAATGATTCTACCACTTTCAAGAACTCAACATATTAAATATTTATTAAAAATAAACTGTTTCCAAATCACCTATTTACAGTACAAAGAACAGTACTTAAACCATGTGCATCAGAAAGAAAATGGACACTCATCTGAGAGGACAACACTCCAGGCATCATCTGAGTGACACAGATACAGGATCACCTCTTTAGAATACCATACAGTGAAACCCAGGAGGATGATATTGGCAACACTGGAAAATAAAGCACACATTGTCCAGATTCAGGTTATATAAGCTCAAGATAAACAACAAGCAGAGAGGGGGAGAAGGAGGAAACAAAGACAAAAGGAAGAGAGGTTATGGTGTTTGCATTTGGGAGATCAAGAAATGCAGACACACATCAAAAAATAGTCCTTGTTGGCAAAACAAGCCATTCTCCTACTTCCTGCACATTTTGAAGTCATACTTTACCAAAAACTGGCAGTGGTTTCATTACTCAGAAAATGAAAGTCTTAATTCTCTGACTTTATTTTCAAAAACTGCCTGGTTTTATTTGGGCAAGATATGATATAACAGGAAGGTATGATGTCACTTTTTAAAAATACAACCGCTGCCAAGTTTTAAGGAAAAACGTGCTCTTCTCCCCCATTTAAGTTAAAAAGCAATGCTCATTTAGGAGTTACCTAAATTATAGCAGCATGGAATCTAATGGATCTGCAGCATCTGTGAAGCCACGAAAATCAAGAACTGGCACCTGATCACTGAACCATGGTTCCAAATATCTGGACATGTGATTTTGGCAAGAGGTCAGTGTGGAGTCAGAACATTAGTTAGGATAGCCCTTTCCTCTCCCCCTTCCTTTCCCAAACAGACTCATCCAGTCTATCTGTAAACCACGTGGGACAGCTGGGATGATTTATAGTTTAGCTGGTTGTTGGGCAGGAACCTGTGCAGGTCACTCTTCCTGCAGCACGGGTCGTAGTAGTAGGCGTTGAGGCAGGTGTCGCACGAGACCTTGGAGCAGAACGTGCACGTGTTGGCGGCTCCCGAGCGGTTGCAGAAGCCGCAGCGCGAGGTGCCCGAAGGCTTGGCCTTGGAACTGAACTGAGCAGCTCTGTCTTGACTCTGAGTCTGTGATGTGTACTGAGATTTCTCCCTCAGAGCCGAGGCAGGAGACAAGCCGTCGCTCGGGAGCGCTTTGATGGAGTAGGAGCTCTGTTTCACTGCCGGGTACTCCTGCCTCGAGCCAAACAGGTTGTCACACTTCTGGCAAACAGAAGTGCCACAAGGTATGCCACAGTTCTGGCACTTGGAGGAAGCTGTCTCTTTGGCTAGGTGGGTGCGTTTGTGGTAAACAGGGTTGGCATCGCTTTTTAACAGCCATACATCAGACTTAATAGCGTCTTGTCTTTTAAAATTTAACACACTTCTAGAATCAGGGTCAGTATATAAATCTAAGTCCTCTTGAGCAGAAAAATAGGAGCTGTAAGGTACATTTGTTCTTAGCATGCCATTGTGATGAGAGGAAGTTGGCAAGTATTCATCTGAACACCCGTGTGGGGAGCTGGACATGGTCAGCAGAGAGGGCGACGGACGGATAATTTCATCTTTAATGTCATCTTCCGCATCGACCAAAATCGGCTCCTTCCTGAGGCTCAGCGAGCTCATCAGAGGCGGTTTCTTACTCTCCCAGTAGCTGTCGTACGCATCCACCGACTTGGAAGGCTTGCTGACCTTTGGCTTGAAGTAGTCTTTGGAGGCGCGCTCGCTGGCCGATTTCTGGAGCACCATGCGCGCCATGGACGTGTTGAGGCTCTCCTTGCACTCCAGGCGCCGCCGCATGGCCTCCGAGCAGCCCCGCACGTCCTCGCTGCTGCTCTTGCGCTCCTGGATGACGTCCATCTCGGAATAACCCTTATCCTTCACCTGCAGGTGAATCTCCAGAAGCTGCTCGCATTCCACTTTGGCCAGAAAGAGCTCGAATGAAATCATTTTCACTTGAATGGCATCGACCTGCTCTTTGAGCTTAAACGTTGTTCCCAGTTCTTGGACGTAGCCCATGTAGTTCAGAATCTGCCTCACATCATCTTCCGTCAGAGCAGACTTCACATAATAAACAAAAGGTCCAGTGTAGGTCTAAGGGGGGTGGGGGGGAATGAAAGGAAAACTAGGTTACTAATTCAGTGGTGGACTAGATGTCCAGATAATTCAGTGACAGAGACCATGTAATTAAATACAATAATAAAATCATGTAATGAACACATGCAACTGCCTTGGCAAGATGAGCTCGATTTCTGCATCCCTCCTGCTCAGCAGATGGAAATTCCACATGAGGGAAATTCAAAGTAGGAGAGTTTTCATTCAGTTTAAAATCCTGATTAGCATAATGTCCTCCCTGGTGATTTAAATCACTCTGCTCTGCACTAACATTAACGCATACCGGACATGTTTGAATCTACAGGAAGTCTACCATGAAAGGCAAGAAGGCCAGGATTTTGGGAACTACCCCACACAGGGACAAGCTGCAGTTAACAGGAACTCAGAATTACTGCAGGAGTGCCAAACTTCAATTCAGCTTTAAATATACTCGAGGAGCACCCTTCTTTGTGTACTGTTACTACACAGTTTCAAATGTCAGTTTTATTTAATTTAATATTAAATTCAAAAACTTCCACTAAAAGAGCCCCAAAAGCAGAGACATGAGTTTCTGCAAGCCAAAATACCCTCAGCATCTGGCACACCTGAGGGATGTGCTTAGCCCAGTCCAGCCTGTTCTGAGTGCAGGCAGGAGGAGTCTGCCCATCACAGGAAAAAGATAAAATACAAAACTCAACAGCAGAGAGCTCCCAATGAGACTTCAGCACCCAAGCCCAGCAGTAAGATCCCACTTTTCCCTCTGGGAACCTGCCTCAGGTAGATACATTTGAAAGCACCTTAAAATCAGAACATCAGGAACTGAGCACTGACAAGCAGATTAAAGATATTCTGAAAACAATTCTTTTGCAGAAGTTCCTTCACCTTTATCATACAACTTGTGGTAACCTCAGCAAAGCATCCACTTGAACACACGCCCTGGGTTTAATACTTGTGTCCAGTAACAGCTGTGGCAAGACAAATCAAACTCTGAGTCAGCTTAAATCAAGCTTGACCACTCACCATAGTGAAAGCCTCTCCAAGTAGAAATAAAACAGTGCAGCAGGGGAAGCTGAACAACAGCCTTAAATAAGCTCTTCTCCTACTTTATACACATTCTAATTGCAGAAAGTGCTTGTACTTCTGCTCTGGAGATACTCTCATCAGCACAAACTTCACTCACTTTACACAGAAACATTCCTATGGCTTCTGTTTACCAACTGTATATATATATATATATAGTGTGTGTGTGTGTGTGTGTGTGTATATAATGCTATAAATGGAAAAAAGAAAAGCCTATAAAGGAAATGCATGAAATGTGTTCACAGAAAGAAAAATACATCATGTTCTCACTATGGCTACATAAAAAAAAAAGTCTTACCTTAATGTTTTTGAACTCCTTTTTCCAGGGGTACAGAAAGAGATTAATTCCAACTGTCTCAAGCATGTTGAATGCATTATGGAGACAATGTAAACTTGAGGATTTCACAGATCTCAGTGAGTTTTCAGCCATCTCATAAAATTTTATCAACCGGAATCTATAAAAGGGATCAATTTTGGGAAGGCAAAGTAAGGCTGCTGCTGCCACTCGCAAGTACTCATCATTAATAGGACGCTGCTTGTTGTCAGAGGCATTCAGTTTGCATTCGTGGAACTGTACATACTTCCTAAATAAATCGTCTTTATATTTTGTATCCATTGAAATCAGATTTTCCCTCGCGCTGGGGACAGCTACCTCCTCTCTTTCATGGTTACTTGGCAGCGAGTTGGGTATCTGGCATTAGGAATCTTCAGCAATGGCAACTGTCCTGGAAAAAACTGAAAACAAACACAAGTCATGCCAGGTGCACACAGCCCTGATGTCCCAGCACCTCCTGCCCCTTCCTCGGGGCTCTGTAACACTGCTGAGAGCTGCAGCTCCCTCACAGCCTCTCTGGGGCTCTGAGAAGGCACAGGAGCCACAGAAATGCCACTGTCCTGCTTTCCAACGTCATTCCCCACTTGTTTTCCAGGTCCCTGCCCATTTTGCTCATCTGCTCTTCCCCCTCGCCTCTTCTGGTGCAGGACTGTCCCTAGGCTGAGCAGGTTTATTGATTTTGCCTTTTGATTTCTAACATTTTCTGGGCATTTGACAGCCACTGACATTCCTCCTGCTGGTACCCCAGTGCAGCTGGGGCAGCTCTGCAGCCACCTCAGAGGACCCACTCCTGACTGCTGCAAACCACAGCCCAAATTCCAGCTGAAAGCTGGCAGCAGCAAACACCACTGGGCAAAAAAGCTACACCTGCCACCTTCAGCTGCTTTATGGGAACCGAGTAAAACCATTCCCGTGTTTCATCATGTATGCTTTTGTTTTTATGGATATACTGATCTGCACTTCCAGTGCACTGAGCTGAAACAGCTGGTGACAAATGACCCTCCCAAATGCTGCTTTACCAGAACCAAGGCAATTAACAGGCCAAGAGACTCCATCTGCAATGCCTGAGGAACTTGTGATCACAAAGCAGACCACAGGCTTTGGTGACTACATGAAAAGACAAACCAGCTCTTGACCTGAGGGGAGAGGAGTGAGAAATCAGTGCACTGTTTCAGGTGTAGTCAGTCCTAAACAGGACTTCAGAAAAGACTTTTCACCCAGTATTAACTGCAGCTGCTAGAGCACTGATCAGCACTGCTAAGAGCAAGATCAACTGAATGAGAGGAGCCAAAACAAAAAATACCAACAACCAAGAGGCCAAGGAAACAAACAAACAACAAAATCAACAGCCTGGCAGTGAGCAGTCTTTGCTGAAAGGCTGCGCTCAGCGCCAGCCCCGTGTGGGGAAAGTTAAGTAGCAGTTCTGCTTCTCCTCCAAGGCACACGCGCTCCTGTCAAGAGACAGGCTGTGAATCACAGGAAATGTGGAGTGCTAAATTAACATCTGAGCAGAAGGGCCAGGAGCAGCCCCTTCCCTCCCCACGTTCCTCCGCAACTTGTGCAGGATGAAGTCTGTGGACGAAGACAGCAGAGCCTGTTCCTTGGCAAGAAGAGCTGCACACGAGGATTGCAGAGAGAGATCTTTGTCTGGCACGTCAGCAGAACACCCCCAGGACACAGAGTGATCTTGTGCTGGCAAGGAGCTGGATTCACAATCACAGCTCTGCCATCCCCACTGCCAACACCCCCAAACAGAGCGCCCGGCTGCGCGAGGGACACGGCAGGGTCAGCAAGCCCCAGGCGACAGGAGAGCCCTTCGGCGAGGCCCTGCAGGCTCCCAGAGCCCCTGCCAGCCCTGCCGGGGCACGGCACACACCGGGCACAGCTCCGGCGCACAGCCGCAGGCAGCACAGCCGCCCCGTGCCGCAGCCCACCCAGCAGCGACATCCATGGTTACGGGCTCCGGGGAGCTCACGATGCCAGCAGGCACGGATAAATATAGGTTTCAGCAGCACCCCGGCCGCCAGAAGGCACAGGAGGAACAAGGGCGCTTTGCTGCAGGGCGTTCACCCCAAACCCCAACGTCTCCCGGAGACGCGAGGATAACGAGTGCTGACCAGAGCCCGGTATCCGCTCTCGACACAAGGGAACGTTTCTAACCGTGTCCAGGGTCACACCCGCGGGCACCAACCGCTCTGACCACGCTGGAGCACTCGGTCGTACAAAAGCTTCGACAGCAGGAGGGTAAAAACGGGGCAAACCCCCGCTCCTGCGGTGCCCCCGGCCCACAGCGCACCCCGTCCTGCCGCGCCCGGGCCGGGATCGCCGGGCCAGCGCCCAGCGCCCGGAACCGCTCCGGGACACGGCGCTGCAAACGGCGCCGGGCGCGGGCAGCCCACACACCAGCTGCCGCCGCTCGGGGCCGCTCCGTGCCCGGGACACTTGTTGCGGAGTCGGGTCGATGAGCCCCGGGCACC
>VWZV01011466.1:320329-351672 GCA_013397155.1 Irena cyanogastra
AAAAAAAAAAGGGAAAAAAGAGACCAATTTTGGGAAGCGACCACCTGCAGGAGCTGGAAAGGAGGGTCGGGGAGTGGGTGCTCTGGAGCAGCAGCCCCGGCCGGGTTGGCTTTGCAGCCCCCACCGGCCGTGCCTTGTCACCGGCCGTGCCTTGTCCCCGCCCCTGTGTGCCAGGGCTGTCACCACACGGGGACCCCGGCCCTTTCCGTGTCCTTCAGGCTCTTGCTCCATCCCCGCACTGGCACCCACCGGGGACCCCTGCCAGCTCCCTCTGAATGGGCTTCGACTGATATCGGTCAGGCCGGCGGTGAGAGCTGTGAGAAACCTCCTCCTCAGCAAGCCTTGCTGCTCTCGGCTGTGTTCTGGCTTTGTCCAGCGCCTGGCTGGGACGCCAGGCTTTCACATGGAAGGTGTAAACCGGGTGGGGAGCAGCCTAGGCTCGACTGACAAATCCCGCTGGCATTCAAACACAAATGCAGCCTTAAAACACCGCAAAAAAGAAATGCTGCCTGTTCTGAATCACAAAAGCACAGCCCACTGGCACTCGGGTTGCTGCTCCATCTGCTTCTTGCCCTGCCCAGCACCTGTGCCCTGGGGACACGGCTGCTCAGGTGAGGTCCCGCCCCTTGGCCCGTGCCTCCCCAGGTGTGGCCCAGGTCTGACCAGCTGCTGGTCGCAGGGTGATGAATTGGTCCAGATCTCTCATTTTCTGACCAGCTGCTCGATTTACTACCGCAAAAGTATTTCTTTTTTCTACCTGAGGGCTGCTGGGGTGAGCAGAGGGCCGAGCACCACGGCCAGGACCCCCTCGGGTCCAGCTCCAGCCAGCTGCACACACGGGTCATCCCGGCTGGCCTTTCTCCGCCCCTGCAGAGCTTTGGGGCTCTGTGATGGAGAAATGCACCCGGGAGCTGGCCTGGGCATGAGTGGCAGTTTCTTTTTCATTTCATTTTCTGAAGGAAAGCCGCAGAGCAGCACCCTGGCAGCAGTGCCCTGGGTCCCCTGCGCTCACTCGGGCCACCGGCGCTGCTCAGCGAAGCCTGGGGGCCGTGGCAGAAGCTCAGCAATTTCTCCCCGCTCAGTTCGGTGCCCCGGGAGCCGAAGCGGGCTCGGCCAGGTAGCGCAGGCTGCTCTGGGGTGGGAGCGGGGGCGGGGGCAGCCGGCGATTAGCGGAGGAGCCATTTGG
This sequence comes from Irena cyanogastra, assembly GCA_013397155.1. Taxonomy (NCBI): domain Eukaryota; kingdom Metazoa; phylum Chordata; class Aves; order Passeriformes; family Irenidae; genus Irena; species Irena cyanogastra. Next base: position 321,516 of record VWZV01011466.1, read on the forward strand.
TGGCCACCTTGTGTGACCATCTGTAACAGATTACGGTGTCAGCGCTCGTAAAAGCCGGGATTCAATCAAGCGCCCGGCAGGTAGCGGGGCCGCGCTCCGGGGTGCGGGCGGTGCCGGCTCCGGGGCTGCCGCGCTCCCCGGCCGCGTTTGAACCGCGCTGCTCCATTTCCCCGGCACTCCACGGGACCCTTAACCGAGCACGCACGTCCCCTCAGCTCCTGGAGCCCTTTCAAAGGCTCCAGGGAAACCACAAAGTGCCTTTGCTTCCCCGAGAGGACTGGCGTTTCCCCCTCTCCCTGACCCGATGTAGAATTAAGGGTGTTGGGAAACCCACCCTGCCGTGGGAGCCCCCGGGCAGACCCGTGTGGGGACACCGCCTTGAAAAGGGCTTTAAGACTTCCATGCTACCGTTTGAACTCATCCTGTCCCGTCTCTGCAAGCTTCTGGAGCATCCCAGAGGCGATGAGAAGGAAAGCAGGAGGATTATATCCACCTTTGCAAAGGCTAAGCTTCATCTCCTCAGTCATTTGGGGGCCACAGTTCCCAGGATTTCCTTTTTCACCCCCTCTGTCCCCATCTCTCCCAAGGACAGGTGTGAGCCACACCTGATCCTTTGCTGTGAGGGTGAAGAGGAGCTCCCCAGAATGCCTCCTCCCACCTCCAGAGCAGTAGAAAGCAGAAATTTTCTACTTTCTTCTTCTGTCACTGCAAACCTATCTGTTATAAATGTTCTCATGATTCTGTGATCTCCTGCATCCCCCACGGCCTCTGCAGGAGCAATTCCAGCATCTGAGTGTGCAGCCCCCAGAGAAGGCAGCCAAAGCTCAGCCCTTCCAAAGCGCAGCAGCCTAATTCTTCTCTTGGCTCTTTCCCCAGCTAGGAAAAGCTGAACAAGCGAGCAGGAGCGGGGCAGGGCCCAGGGAAAGGCCGTTGTTGAAGCCAGCCCCTGATGGCTGTTCCTGGTTTGGGCAGGGAGCGCTCGGTGCCCTGTGGCACAAGCTGGGTGGCTCCTGGGGTGACCAGCAGGGTTGGGCTCCCACTTGCCACAGCTGGGCTGCAGGAGGGCTCGTCTTTCCCTGTGTGGACACGGGCAGCAGGTGCCGGCGGGGCTCAGCCTGTCAACAGGCAGTGAAAGCCTCTGTCCATTAACAGCTCGCCATAAGGGGCCGGGCTCACAAACAAGCTGCAGGTGTAGCTATTGTTTTTCTGCCTGTGGGCTATTGACATGAGCAATAATCTGAAATTAATCTTTAATCGGATGATGAACTGATAGCGTGGGGCTGGGAAGGTGCCAGTCCTCCCATGCAGACAGAGCACAGCAAACGCAGAAGGAACGGGCCAGGCAGCCCTGGGGAAGGGCCGTGAGGCTGGAGGACTAAAACAGCGGTAAAAGGTGATGTCTTCTGTGGATGCAGGTGGTCTGGGTGGCAGCACCACTGTGGTCTTGCACTGTCTGCACTCACCTTTCCAGGAATCCCCCCAGAGTGAGCCAGGGGCACAGGGGCGATGCCCACCTCACCACAGGGCTGCACCGGGCCCCAGCACAGCACCAGCCACCTGCCAGAGAGCTGGCACGACTAATTCCTCTGCCTGAGGATGGGCACTGGCACAAGGGCCACCAGCACAAGCACAGCAGTGGCCGCTGTCCTCCCCACAGAGGTGCCAGAGGGAACCACCGGCCTGTGCCCGCTCTGCAGTGGCAATGCTGTGCTGTAACTTGTTGGAGATGTGCCTAGAAAACCATCAGAAAGTATTTTAAATCTAGCATAATATACATACGTACGGATCACCTTCTGTTTTACTGGGCTCCCTGAAAGTAATGTGAGGCCTGTTTTACTTTTCCCAATAAAAAGGCTCACGTTTCACTTGGAGCAGATTGGCGGCTCCCGAGCTAATTAGTCCGGGTTTCCCTCCACCTCCGCATTTTCCACGCAGGGTTATGCTGGCGACACTTTGTCTGTGGCAGCTCCGGGAGGACGGTGCTGCACATTGAGCCTCCTTTGCCGCGATGTGCCGGAGGCAGAGCGGGGCAGGGCGAGGAAGTGGCGGCGTGTTGTGGCACGGAGTCATGGCCCATTGTAAAGAGCTTCAAGGGCCTGCATTATGCCATTACTCAATTAGCCTGTTGGTAATAGCACTTCATTAGAGAGACAGTTCCCATTCACTGGCCTTAATCCACTTTCTAAAGCCAGGGCTAGAGGCATTGATCGCTTTTCCCGCTTTCCTGATGAGGCAGAAAGTGCTTTTGGAGAGTGGCCCTGCAGCGGGCAGAGGAGGGAGTGACCCTGCTGCCACTCTGAGACAGGGGTGGCAGCGGGCAGCCCTGGCAGCTCGGGGACGGTGGGGAGGGCAGAGCACCTGCCCTTCTCAGAAACCAGGCTGCTGATCGGGGAACAAGTGGGTTTTGGTGTCGGGCCATGGGCGGCCGCAGGAACGCCCTCTCCCCAGCCCTCATCCCAGCCGGGTGTGAGCCCGTGCCGGGGACGCTCCCGTGGGACCGGCCGTGGGCATGGGCGCTGCCTGCCGGCCTGAGCCTCGCCTCGCTCCGCGGGGGCCAGGAGGAAAGGCTGCTGCTTTGATTTCTGTTTGATTTCCTCCCCGCACGCTCTGGGACCCGCGGCGCCCGGCGGACCCGGCACCACGGCTGTTCCGCGGAGGGCCGCGGGCAGGAAGCCGCCGTGTGTCAGGAGAGGATGTCAGGGGCCGAGGGACCAGCGGCTGCCGCGGAGCTGCCCTGCCCGCCGGCGACTCAGGGCCGAGCGGGCCAGGAAGCACCCAGAGCCCTTCCTCTGCCTGCGAAGGCATCTGCTGCCGTTCCGGGCGGGGACGGAGCAAACGCAGAGGGGCGGGGAGCTCGCAGCCCGGCCCAGGGCAGCGCCGCAGTGCTGGGAAATGTCCCCTGTGTCCTGCCCGTCCCGTTGGCTCCAAAGCCTGTGGGGTCCTGCAGGGACCTGGTCCCCCGAGTCCCCCCACCACAGTGGCCAGAGCATCCCCAAGTGTGACCCCACGGCTTGGGGCCTCAGCCCACCACAGCCTCATCCACACACATCCACCTTCCCAGGGCATCTGTCAGCCAGGTCCTCCTTCCTGCCGTGCTGCCATGGAAGGAGCTGGGCTTCCCTATCCCACAAAAAACTAACCTTTGCTAGACTTGGGAAAGATTCATCTCAAGACAGAAGTTACTTCATGTCAAAAGAAGTACTGGGGTAGAAAAGTTTACTGCCCTGGTTGCAGCATTTGCTGTCTGTGGTCAATATAATCTAAATTTCCCCCCCTAAACCTCACTTTACAGCAATAACCTTCCAACATCGCTTCCACAGAGCTGGAGGGCAGCAACGTGGGGCCCACACTCGCTGGAAAAATTCATAGTTATTGGTAGTTGTGACTCAGATGAAGACCTGAGTGCAGACGCTCTGGCAAATTGTTTCCTTCAAATGGTCTTCAGAGCATCCTGGGAGCCAAAGCAGCAAGGGGCACGTGCCTGTGGGACAGTCCCTGTGGGACAGTCCCTGTGGGACAGTCCCTGCTGCTGCTGGGGACGGAGGGAGGGAGGGCCGGGATGTCACACACGTCACCCAGCGGAAACTTCAAATCTTCCACAATTTAAGCAAACACCTTGTTTTCATTCAAACCCTTTTGCCTTTTCAAACTGCTGGCCACTTCTCTCCGAAAGGAAATAGCTGTCCCATAAATAAAGGGTGGTGGGAGGGAGTGTGGGGGCGGCTGTGAGCACAGAGTCAGGAAGCTTTGCCCGGCGTGCTCTAGCTTGGGGCTGGAGAGCACCAGGGCAGAGATGGCCCCTGGCACAACGCGTGCCAAGGAACCTCTCGGGCGTTGCTGTGCCTGGGGCACCCCCAGCCTTCCCCTCCTCACCCCCTGCATCCTCCCCACGAGCCCCCTGCCAGCCAGCCCAGCTGGGGGCAGTCCCTGGGCTGGGGCTCCTGGGCACCACGGCTGTTCCTGCTGCAGCAGGAGCCTGGGATGGGACAGACCTGCAAAAGCACCACGTGGCACCGAGGGAGGGCAGCTCAGCAGAGCAGAGAACAGCTGGGTGGTGGGGGTGTCACATTCCCACCCTGCTCTGCATCCCTGGTCATGGCAGGAGTCTCCACACGCACTCTTTGAATGCACAGTGGGGAGCTGGTGCACACAGCAGACGAGCCAGAAGATGAGAAGGGGCACCAGGACCAGAACCAGGGACCCTCTCCAGCAGCCCCATGGGGTGGCCTGGGGCCCTGTGGGTCAGGGCTTAGCTGGCTCTTGGTGGAGGATGGAGACGAGAGCTAGTGCCCAGCCAGGGAAGTGCCCAGCAGATGTTTCAAATGGCCATGGTGCCAGGCTGCAGGGAGGATTTCCACTGCCCTGTGGTGGACTCTCAGCCAGGGGCCTGGCTGCTCTTGGGCTGTGTGGGATCTTGCCAATATGATCTTGTTGTGAGGCAGAGACCAGAGCTTTCCTTGCTGCTCCGTGTTTGGCTTCTCCTTCCTGTGCCCCATTTTCCCCCGTTAGAGGGGTTGGATGCTGCAAGGTCTGTCAGCCACAGCCGGGCTCCTGGGGCTGGGGCTGGGATGCTCTGCCGAGCAGGATCTGACCCCAGCCCACACCACAGAGGTTTGCATGGCCTTTGGTGGCTCTGCAAGGGAGGGCAGAGCTGGATGCAAAGCATCCCCTAAAGCGGGGAGCACCACGGCCTTTGATCTGTGTGAAGCCCTGCCTGCTCCTGCCTGTGCATTTCAGGTGCCCCCTCAGGCCCTGCTGGCCAGGCCAGCACTGCTCGGTGCCACCAGGGCAGCCAGCCCTGCTGCTACCCAGGAGGAACAGCTGGCAGCTGAAGGGCTCGTCCCGCAGCCACCCCGTGCCTGCTTTACATCAAGGAGCCCCTCACAGATCAAAGAGCTCCGAGGTTTTCCCTGAGCAGCTGAAGCACTCTCAGAGGGTGACCCGCTCCTGTGAACAGCCCCCAGCCATGGGGATGGGCTTGTCCCCACTCTGTCACAGCCGCCTCCTTGTCACTCATCCTGCAGGCAGCGCTCAGCTGGGGCTGTGAGCCCTCAGCATCCCTGGCACTGAGCTCCCCGGTGGGCTTGCAGCAGAGCCGGGTTTGCAGCAGAGCCGGGTTTGCAGCAGAGCCAGGGCTTGCAGCAGAGCCGGGTTTGCAGCAGAACCAGGGCTTGCAGCAGAGCCAGGGCTTGCAGCAGAGCTGGGTTTGCAGCAGAAGCAGGCTTGCAGTGCTCCCTGGCCCTTGCCAAGGCCTGAACTGACAGTCTCTTGCTCAGCATCCCTGTCCTTGCCTGTCTGTGCACAGAGGGTGACGGCAGCGCTGGCACAGCGCTGGGGACAGTCACCGTGTGGGGGCTGGGGGCTGACAGTGCATGGCCTCTCTGGGAGAGCATGAAGATCTTGGATGTCTGCTATCACTGAGGACCAGGGAAAATACCGTGATTAAACAGAAGGAAAATAATAATGGCTAATGCTTCCAAAAGTAATTTGGGGAGCCTCAATTTAGAAAGCCAAAATTGAGCTCCCTTGAAGAGACAGTTTTCCAGAGGCTTCTCCAAGACGTCTGGAGGAGTCATCCATCGTCTGGCACCAGCAGAATGTGCCATTTCTAGGAGCTGTGGCCGGGAAGTGATAGTTAAGATTCCAGCCTGGCGCTGGGGCTGCCCGTCCCGCACACGAGGAGCTGCCCCACAAACCCTGCAGCTCTGGGAGCTCGGGCTGTGCCAGCGGCACGGGGCCGGTGTTACCCCGGGCTCGGGATGTTACCGTGAGCCAGCTTTCCCAAAATAGTCCCTGGCAGCCCTCCACGCTGCTGTGCCGGGCCAAGTGTCTCTGAGCCTCGCTCCCAGCCTCCCGCAGCCCCGGCGGGAGGAGGAGCCTCTCCCTCTGCATCGCCTTGGCCCCCGCTGCCCCACTTCCCCTGGCCAGGGCAGGGCCCCCCTCCCCTGCTGCTGCCCAGCTCTCCTGATCCCGGCTGAACGAGCCTGTGTACATAAAATTAGCACCCTTGCAGGAGGCTGCCAGGGAAAGCTGCCCTGGGCGGCTGCAATGGGAAGCAGATGCTCCTGATTAAGCCCACATGGGCAGGGCAGCGCCGTGCCCCAGCAGGGCCGCGGTGCCCGCACCAGGGACCGGGGGCACGTGCCCGAGCAAAGGGGAGAGATGGCTCGGGCTGGGAGCCAAGGGAGGCAGCAGATGGCCAGGGCTAGGAGGGCTGGCAGGATGGGGCCAGGGGAGCTGCTGCTGCGTGCCCACAGTGATGCTCAGGGGAAATGGGCTCACACACCCGTGCAGGTGCAGCTCCCCGAGGGCAGCGCCCCATGCCCGCGGGAGCCGAGCTGGGCTTTTCAGCTCCGTCAGGCTGGGAGAACCGGGGGAGATGAGAGCTGGCAGCTGCAGCCCAATGGCTCGTGCTGGCAGGGGTGAAACCCTGGAGGCTGGGGAGGCAAGAAGAGCCATCCCCAGAGCAGCTCCAGCACAGCATCCCTGGCCAATGCCATTTGCAGGCCACTTGCAGCAGCTGGAGTCCCCAGCGCTGTCCCTGCACGCAGCCCCCGTCCCTGAGACGCCGCCTCTCCTCCCAGCAGCAAGGGCTGCAGCAGAGTTCCAAAGGGCAGGGCCCGGTGACCCTGCCCGGGCCCCTCTGCACGCAGGGAGCGGGGATGTGGCTGTGGGTCCGGCCTGCAGGGAAAGCCCTGCGGGGAGAGGAGCTCTGTAACCCGAGGCGTTGCCCAGATAACATCTAGGCAAAGGGGGCAGTTTGCCGGGTCAGGTCGCAGGGGGCTCGCTGACCCCTCTGAACACCAGCCCAGGACCTCAGCACCAGCGGGCGAGGGGAAGACACTCGTTGGTGCTGCTGGCTTTGTTTCTTCTTCTTTTCTTCCCTTTCATGGTTTTGTCCCTGAAGGGGGGAAGTCCCCACTAATCTCCTGCCCTTTCCAGCCTCCCCAGTGTGGTTTCTCCAGCCTCGCTAGAAGAGATGGTCATTTCTGTTTCTTCTCAAGGCATTTTTCCACCCACCCTCTCTGGCCCTGGTGGGAATTGTCAGCTTTGAGATAACGAGAAGGATGGATTGTCGTACAGGATGTTGCATGAAGCCCGAGTGCTATTTGCAGGCAACTTTAATAAGTAATAATAAGGAGAGAGAACTCCAAAGGAAGTAACCTGGTACAGCAGACAAGGCAGATTTATCAAGGCAGGGAGGAAATACTCCCCAGAAATGAATCTGGCATGAGTTCCTGCACACCAGTCCCACGATCCTGTCTGCCACCACAGGCAACTCTTATCTGAAACAGTCCAGTGTTTAAAATAGACTGGAAAATAAATAGTCTTCCAGCACGACTGATCCTCCAGAGCCTGCAGTTCATCCCAGCAGCATTTACAGTTTTCTCTGGAGTGTTTCCGACATGTACTTCAAGACCTTCCAACTCTTTTCTCCTCCCCTGCCTGTGACATTAATGAACCTTTAGGGATTCTTAAAGCACATTTTATGTGGATGTATTTTTGAGCAGGAGAAGGAGAGCGGCTCCCAGCCCGGGGTGGTGCAGAGTGGCTTTGTGAGGCGCACTCCAAGCAGGAATCCATCAAGTGCCAGGGCTAAGTGTGGCTGCAGCAGCTCGCTCGCGTGAACTTGTTTAATGTTCATTGTTCACAGCTGTGTCACCCTATTAGAGTATTTTATTGTTTTTCCAGTTGTACTTAAACCCATCATTCATTGTCCTGGCCAGCCAGCGAGTGCCTCACCTTTAATTGATGACACCAGACAAGATGCCTGGTCAAAGTTTCCAGTGTCTCCAGCACAACTGAGACTGGCTCCCTGCTATCCCAGAGCCTGCCAGAGCAGCTCAGTCCCTGTGAGTGACCTGGAGGACAAGGGGGACACGGCCAGCAGGAGCTCTGGCTCCCCGTGGTGCAGCTCACGGGGAGCAGCGGACCCGGCATGGGGCACAGGGTGTCCCTGGGTGGGGACGTGAGCCCAGGCAGACACACCCCGAGGGGACAGGGTGCCACAAGCCACCCACTGGGTCATGGGGAGGACCAGGCTGGGTGGCAGCAAAGTCTCTGGGGTCACCCCTGCCCTCTTGGAGAGCAAGTGCCCGGGGCCATTGCCCTGGCTTGGCCGGAGCAGCAGTGACAGGGCTGGCAGAGGCAGAGGGGAGGCTCCAACAGCCTCGCACAGGTACCCCTCGCTGCCTCTGACAGCCCCAAACGAGCCTTTTGGCCAGCAGAGCCATCTCCCCACGTCCCTGTGTGCCAGGCCGGCCTGTCCCACGGGCTACCCCGAGCCACCCCAGTGCCCACAGGCCCATACGTGACAGCCTCGTATGACAACAAACGGAGTGACCGACTGTGTTTGCTGGAAAACAGCCTCTTTGGCAGGCAGGGAAGGTTTCCTGCTCTGTGTAAGGCCTGACAGACTCTCTACAGTAGTTAAAAGGGACAGCATTAAAGAAAAAGAACTTAAACAACCCCCAAGTGAAGGGCCTGTAATTTATTTACTCCCCTCAATGAATACTGGTTGCAAATCACTGTATAAAAATAACTCCTTTCTCCAACTTTTGATCTCTGATATTCCTGTATTTCCCTGGGGAAAATGTAAATCTATGAACTTATTACTAATGTTTCCTGTCCCTGACAGTGGAGCCAGTTGATATTTTACTTGAGAAGCTGAAGAAAAAAAAAAAGTAGCATAAACTTAATGACTGCAGACTGTTTCCAATCTTAGTTTCACTTTTCAGATGTAGAGTTTCCATCTTACAACAGGCAGAGGGAGATTTTTAAATAAAACATGATTTAACTATAGCCAAACTTCCTCCTAGTGTTTATGCTTTTGGCTCGGGGTTTGATCCAGTTAAAGCTGGTTCCCTTTGAAGCAGCCCCGGCTCATCGCCGCGCACCGTCACCACGGCTTGGAAATCCTCTGTTCCGCTTCTGGATCCCAGTGCCCCCTCTGGCTGCCTCGTGCCCTCCGGCCGTGCCCTGCCCCGGGGAGCAGCACCCACCCTGCTCACCAGCGGGCAGCGGGCAGGGTGGTGACACTGCGGTGGCACCTGCACTGCCTGGCATGCCCTCGGCACTGCTGGGCCACCCGGCTTGGCCACTGCAAGCCTGGCTGGAAAAAGCAGCTCTGTGGCACTGCTGCCCCAGCCACAGCCCTTTTGTAGCCCCAAAGCCATAGGCAGGAGTGGCTAGTGGGGAAGTGCAGGGCAGGAACTCAGGGGTCCAAAATCATTTGGAAAGTTTCCAAATAGTCTCATTTTAGTGTGTTCCCCACCCCACAAAACTAAATACGTTTCTAGCTCACAAAAGGCTTGGCTTGGAAGTCCAGGCTCTTTAGTGGCAGCTCTGCTGCCCAGGTACAGAAAAATCCCCAAGCTTGTTCAGGTTTTTTCCTATTTCTGGATAGAAAAAATCCCCCACAGCTCTCAGAGCAGAGGGAGATTGCGTGCTGGCAGCAGCGGCGCTGGGAAGCTGCAGGCAGGCAGTGCAAGCCTGGCCCTGCACAAGCAGCCCCGTCGGCGTGTCCCTCCTGTCCCCGTCCCGCAGAGCCGGGATGGCCCAGGGCCATCAGCTCCTCTGTGTGCTCTCTGGCCACCCTGCAGCGCCCTGTCCCTCGGCACTGCCTGCCTGCCTGCTGGGCTGGGAGCTGTGTGCTGTGTGCTGGGTGCTGTGTGCTGTGTGCTGTGTGCTGAGTGCTGTGTGCTCTGTGCTGTGTGCTCTGTGCTGTGTGCTGTGCTGGGTGCTGTGTGCTGTGTGCTGTGTGCTGTGTGCTGTGTGCTGTGTGCTGGGTGCTGTGTGCTGTGTGCTGTGTGCTGTGTGCTGTGTGCTGTGTGCTGTGTGCTCTGTGCTGTGTGCTGTGTGCTGTGTGCTGTGTGCTGGGTGCTGTGTGCTGGGTGCTGTGTGCTCTGTGCTGTGTGCTGTGTGCTGTGTGCTCTGTGCTGTGTGCTGGGCGCGGGGAGGGGAGCTCACCTCCTGCAGGAGCAATTCAGGGCTGCTCCAGCATCAGCCGAAGCACAGGGAATAAAAGGAACTTTAATGGGGTCTGAGTTGAGCTGTGCACCCTGGAGGATTCCCGGCCGCCTCTGTTCGTGTCAGATAAATAGCCCTGTGACTGCAGTAATGTTTAACATCCCCTCTCGTTATCTCTCTGGCATCCTGGGCTCCTGCAGGGATTGCAGCCCGGCCCAGCCACGTCTTCCCCCAGTCCCCATCGCGCTGGCTGGGCTGCAGCAGCACTGAGACAGCCATCCCACCGCTTTTGGGGGCATGCTGGGAGACAGCTGGATGCACCATACTTTTATTTTCATTTCCTATCATGCTAAGTACAGCTCGGCACAAACACACTTCCCGGCCGTGGCCAGCCCACGGGGAAAAGGTCACAGCAGGTCCTGGCAGCACCCACAGGGTCCAGCAGCACCCACAGCTCTGCGCGGCCCCGGCTCCATGCCAGCCCAGCTTTCTTCCACATATCTTTATACACCTAAATAGGCCAGAGAAGAGAAGGAAAAGCCCAGGGAGGAAATGGCCCATCCCCAGCAGCCCTCAGTACACATTTCCTCTGCCAGTGGCCAGGAAGGGCTCGAGTGGATAGTGGGACCATCTCCAGTCTGAGCCCTGGAGCTCTGGCTCCTATTCCTATTTTCCTGCAGGGAGCCCACTTTGACATGCTGTGGTGCATGAAACACATCAGCTGCCCAGGGCTCAAGCACCCTTTTTGCCATATCCACCTGGACCTGCACCGGGAATAGCCACAGTGGCCCCTCTTCCAAGGCTGCCAGGCTGTGCTACAACCACATGTGGGCTCATCCCCCAGCCGTGGAATTCCCTCTGAGCCCATAAAATGAGCTGGGAGCCTGACTGCACCGGTTTGGGATGAGGGTGTGATTTCCCTGGAAGGTGTGGGTCAGCAACCCAGGAAGTGAGGACGTGTCACAGGGCCCTGGCTGCTGAGGAACAAAAGCAAAAATTCCCCTCCTGTCTCCCAACGTCAGTGGCTGGGAGCTGGGAGCCACCTCGGCGGGAGCAGAGAGAGGGGCAGGGGTTCAGTGGGAGATCTGGGATGTTTGGGCTAATACAAACTGGGGCTTTTGCTGGTGCACTGCTCACTTAGAGAACTCGGGGTTTCACAGGCACCCCCTCCTCAGCCCCCGAGGGGGCACAGGGCACCACAAGTCATCGGAGAGCTTTTCCTATTTCCCCAAAGTGAAATGCTGCCCGTGCAGGTGGAGCTGGGAGCGGTGGCTGAGCAGGGACCCCCCTGCAGCCCGGGGTCTGGCCAGGGTGCAGCCCCTGCCCCACAGCCCCTGCTGCCGGCAGGCCGTGCAGCCCCATGCTGACGTGAGTGGGGAGCTGGAAAGTTTCCTACATACCAGCGTGAGCAGGAATGTTATTTACTGAGCGAGGGAGAGGTCTGACAGCGGAGAGCGGCTCCCGGCCGGCTCTTCCCCATGTATGGATGTGGCCCGGTGTTACTCAGCAGGATGCGGCGCAGACGGAGGCACCGGCGCCCGGCGGGAGCGCTGCGGGACGGCTCCTCCCGTGCCCCGAGCCGGCCGGGCTCCGGGGCGCAACGGCACCGTTCACCTGCCCGAGCTGCGCCGGGATTGCTCTCGGGATCCCCTCGCCTCAGCAAGGCCTTGTAGAAGCGAGGGGACACGGGTGGGACGTGACCGGCAGCACGAGGCCCTGGGGATGCACCAGGGCCAGGGGAGGCCGCCTTCCCTGGGGGCAGGACGAGAGGAGCATCACATCGAGAAGAAACCCAAACCCACCCTTTCCCTTAATAAGCCTCGTTCAGCTCAAAGCAAATATTTTTAGAAAAGTGGGATTTCACTTCCCATCTGTATTTCTGCCATTTGTTGAAAACTGACAGCGTGTTCAAAGGGAAACACTGTTTCCCGAACCTGTGGACTTTTCCCAGCCCCAGCGTGGCCCCGGGGAAGCCCGTCCGCGTCCCTCCTGCGCCCGGGGCTGCCCGCAGGTGGGGATGCCCACCGCCCCCAGCCTCCCTCCTCCCGCTCGGGACAATTATTGGTCACAGAGGGGCGGATTCTCCTGAGTCACGGGCGCATCCGAAGGCCCTGCTCTTCTCTCCGAGGGCTTCAAAGACTTCTCAAACAGGAATAGCTGCAGCCCAGAGTTAAGTCAACAGAGCCTCCTCTGCCGGGGGGGACGGGCATGGGCGGTGCAGGTCCCAGCCGCCCAAAAAGCACGCCGGGCTGTCCCGGCTGGTGTCCGCCGTGCACGGACAAGCAATTAAACACGGGCACTTCTCTTCTCCCGCCTCCGAATTCTGTTGTTTCTCCTTCTCTTGGATTCTCTCACTGCTTGCCTTGCACCATCGTCCCTGGGCTGCTGATATTCCTGGAGCGGCCCCCGCCGGCACCGAGAGCAGGCGGGAAGGGAGAAGCGATGGAATTAGCCCTGAGCAGGAGGCACTGTGAGGGTGGCTGAGCAGATGCGAGCGTTTCCCAGCGCTGACTGGCCGGGGAAGTTCAGCGTGACTCATGTGCTTCCCCGGGCTCTGAATCGCAGCATTGTGCTGAGAAATCACAAACGCGCTGGCACGGTCCCGGCACAGGACATCCCTCCCGCAGCAGCGCAGCCCCTCGGAGCCCCGAGGGGAGCGGTCTGGGGCGGAAAGCAGCGGCTCCTCCTGGAGCGGCCGCCTGCTGCCACCGGGCTGGCTGCACCACCGGCGCTTTGGCAGCCCAGGGATCTCAGAGCCCTCCACCAGCTACCTCAGAACGCCTCTCTTTTCCTTGGCATCCTGGGAAGCAAACACACTGCGCAGGCAGCCGTGCATACGTGTGCTCCCTCAGCAAACAAGTCGGGGGAAAAAAGGAGCCGAGAGGAGCCTTCTGGCGGCGCCCCTCGGCCAGCGCCACACCTCCCCGCGTGCCGAGTACACAGTTTATTTTCCTTCCCATTAAAGTCTCCCCACCAGGCTGGCTCTGGGAAACTCAATTTATGCGCAGAGCCCCGGGTATATTATTGCTAGCGAGAACAGAGCGCGGCAGTCAGCGCGGAGGCGGCTCCGGGCCGAACAAGCCGCTCTTTGGTTTCGCGGCGGCAGCGCCGAGCGGGGACGGGAAGTCCCCGTGCAGACAGAAAGTCTGGGGCTCCGCCGCCACGGCCGCGGCCACCGCGGGGCCGGCACAGCCCGATGGGGGCTCGGGGGCTGCGGCCCCACCGGACAGACCGAGGGAAGGGGGCTGGTCCGGGGCTGGAGCCTCAGGCCGGCGCACGGCCCCGGTGGCACCTCCCGCACATCCTGGGATAACGCCGGGGTTCCGTGGCATGGGGAATGGAGTCACCTTCTGCCAGCTGGGCACAGCACGGCACAGCTAAAAACCGGGAGGTCAAAGGGTGGAGGGATGAGGGATGATGATTCTGAGCACCCCCGAACCATGGCCTGTCCCAGTGAATGCCCTGGGGAGGGGAGGATGGGCTGAACACGGGGCAGATCCACGCACAGGGCATTCCCAGCGTTGTGCCAGGTGCTTCCCAGCTGTTTCTGTGTGCCTTAGCCGGCTGCACCGCTACCTGCTGTACTTTCCCCCAGCGGGGCTGGTGCAGTGCAGGGAAAAGCCGTGTCCACTTCTGCCACAAGATCCCACCCGGCCTCCAGCACCTCCTTCTACCCACTCCGGCTCTACCCCCGCTGCGTGTGACCTCAGACAAGCTGAATCCCAAGCGCCTGGCGGGAGCAGGAGGTGACCTGCCATCCCCACAGCTGGTTTTTCCTTGCTCTGCAAGGTTACAATAGCTCCTTGTTCCTCTGTGCGCCCCACTCCTCTCCTGTATCACATCCTACACCACCGCTTTGCAGTGACCTCATCTTTCTTATTTTCCATGCCTCCTGCTGAAACCGAGGCCACGTTCTGTGGCTGTGTCCCAGCCCCTGCCCCGAGCCGTCTCCTGGGGGTCCCGGACCCGGACAGGAGGGGGTCTCCAAGTGCCGTCCTGCCCCCATGTCCCAGCACCCACAGGGGCCCACAGCCAGAGTGCAACCTGGGGAGGTTTGCAGTTGTGGCTAAAGGGCCATCTGTGAAATCCATTTGCAGCTTTTTCCTGCATTTTTAACCCTTTTATCCCCACCTAGCCTCAGTCTGCCCTGGGATGCTGAGCAGCCCCTCCCAGCTCCAGCCTTTTCTCCAGGGCACACGGTGACTCTGTAGGGTCTGCCCCATGAGGGACCTCACCCCAGATGTATTTGGTGTCAGGCACCTCTTCTGTTTCACAAACCATAAATGCCTTGGAAATGCATGCATCAAGGCTGCTTGGTCGCCCAGCACATGGGGTTTCTCTTGCCCAGCTGGTTTAGGACAGCTTGGTAACTCAGTGTTATTTTGGCTTCTCAACATGGCCCATTTCCAGGGCACAATTTTTTTCTTCTTGGGAACCTTTTCTGTGCCCTCTCCACCCCTGTCTCTTTCATGTGGTGTTCACCGGCCTGGTTTGCATGAAGCAGGGGAAATCACCAAAGGCTTTCATCCCCTGGGGCCTGGGACCTTCACACGCATCCGGGCTGTGGTTAGCCAGAAGAAAACCCTTGTGGTAGCCAATGGCTGGTGAGAAACCAAGAGAGCCGTCCACTTCTGGCTGTGCTCATCGAGCCCAGGCTGCTGCCCAGGGCAAGGGACTGCCCAGCTGTGCTGAGCACCGAGGAGCTGCAGGGCTGGAGGTTACACCAACTCCAGCCTACCTGTGGGCTGAGGGACAGGGACAGGGACAGGGCCGAGCTGCCCCCCTTGGGTGCCACCCACTCAATTTCTGCACGCCTCCTCAGGGGCACGGGCACCCCAGTGCCTCACGGCCTGTGGCTGGCAGTGCCTCCAGTGACAGAGACCCTTTGGCAGGAGCTCCAGGACTTGATTGCTCCCACCCTGGCACAGGAGCAGCTGAAAGCCATTTGCCTCTGAGCTTCCCATTGAAATGGGACCTTCCTCTTCCTCTACCTGACTCAGGCATCAGCTGGGGAGGGAAGGCCTTGGCTGCCACAAGGGCAGGACAAACCAAACGAGACCAGACAAGAGAAGAGAGGACAGCACTGTCCCAAGAGCTACACTCTGTCTCTGTGGCAGGGGTGCTCTGGCACAGCAGGACCTCGCTGGGGAGATGCTGCATGAAATCCCCTCCCAACCCCGGTGCTGGTGAGTCACAAACTCAGCGATGTTGCAGGACTGTCCCTGTGTCACCTGGGCAGGCAAACGTGGGGTCTGTCCTGTGTCCACCTGGTTAATTATTCTGAGACTTTAGTGTTTAAAACCACGAGGCCTTGGGAGCCCCACAGACAGTGGGGGGTCCACCTGTGGCCGCACCTTTTGTTGCTCAGCTGCTGCCTGTCTGGCGCCCACTGGTGCAGCCAGGAGCTGGGGGAGATGTTTTGCTGAGGGCGTCAGCCTTGGAGCAGGGTGGCACATGCCTACGAGCACGGCATGAGCTCACGTCTGCCGGCAGCGACACAGCCTCAAGTGCCTTAAGTAGGTGTTGAAAATTCGGAGTTTCTTTCAAGAAGCTCTCGGGGTGGGAGGCACGGTGCGGCTGCAGTGATTGATAGCGTGCAGACTGGCGGCGGGGCAGCGCCGCTCCTGCTCCTGCCCCTGCTCCTTCTCCTGCCCCTGCTCCTTCTCCTGCCCCTGCTCCTTCTCCTGCCCCTTCCCCTGCCCCTTCCCCTGCCCCTGCCCCTGCCCCTTCCCCTGCCCGCGGGGTGCTGCTGGTGCTGCTGGTGCTGCTGGGGCTGCGGCGCGGGGATGCGGGCTCGGGGGCACAGCTGGGCGTGCGGCCGCTGAAATGCTGCTCGGGCCCTCCCGACCCAAACGTGGGGCTGGGCAGGGGAAGGCAGAGGTGCCTCCACGCCCCGCAGAGCTGGTTGCGGACACCTGGCTGACTCGGCACTGCGCACCCTGCGGGAGGTGGGTGGCCGCGCTCTGCCGTCCTGCTCCGTGTGCTGCAGAGCCCGGGAGCTGTCCTGAGCCCGGGGTACGAGTACTCCTCCAGTGCCCGTGATGGCAGGGGGCTCGGGGGCTCCATAGCAAGAGCTGCCTCACCTTCTTCTGCCGCTGGGGCTGTTTGAGGCTCTCAGGTGGTGCTCAGGAACTGCCCCCTGCATTGCTCTCTGCCAGGTCCCGCTGAGGTCACTGTGTTTGACAAGTGGGGCTGGGCTGGCTCTGTGCCTTGGGTCCCCCAAAATACATGAAGAAAATCAGAACCTTCTGATGTGATGGAGCCTCAGCAAGTGTCTGCCAGAAGGATGGTGGGGTCTCCCCCGAGGGCGGGGTTTGGGCTGGACAGGGATGTGGTTAATGCACTCCCAGGGAGGTGGCAGGGACCCCCCTCAGCCCAGATCTCACCTGGGGCTTGGATCACAGCCAGGAGAGGCGGAAAGCAAAGGCGAGAAATGCCCAGTGCGGAGCCCGTGTGAGACACGGTGTGGGGCAGGATCAGACCTTCCCCCGGGGGTTTCACACAGCAATTCCCACATCCAGCCGGCAGCTCCAGGCGCGGGTCCTGTCACACTGGGGGATCCTGGCTTGCAGGGTGGGGGATCCCCTGCCCTTGCAGCCTGCTGGGAAGGCGGCGATGTGCTGGGGGACGGTGCCAAGGGAGAGGCATTCCCCAGGGCAGGCCAAGCCCGGGGTTTCTGGGCTCTTCTCCACGCGTTTCCGTGCTGGAGCTGTTGGCTCACAGCGTGGCGGCGCGGGCTGTTCCAGCCTCGGCGCCTGGCCGCAGCCCGAGCGCTCCGGAGCCAGGAGCCATCCCCGTTCCCTCCGGAGCCAGGAGCCATCCCTGTTCCCTCCGGAGCCAGGAGCCATCCCCGTCCCTCCTGTGCCCGAGCGCTCCGGAGCCGGGAGCCATCCCCGTCCCCTCCGGAGCCAGGAGCCATCCCCGTCCCCTCCGGAGCCGGGAGCCATCCCCGTCCCCTCCGGAGCCAGGAGCCATCCCCCCTGTGCCCGAGCGCTCCGGAGCCAGGAGCCATCCCCGTTCCCTCCGGAGCCGGGAGCCATCCCCGTTCCCTCCGGAGCCAGGAGCCATCCCCGTTCCCTCCGGAGCCAGGAGCCATCCCCGTCCCTCCGGAGCCAGGAGCCATCCCCGTTCCCTCCGGAGCCAGGAGCCATCCCCGTTCCCTCCGGAGCCAGGAGCCATCCCCGTCCCCCCTCTGCCCGGGCCGTGCTGATCACAGCCCTCGTGCAAGGCCCCCGAGCCGCCGGGGGCTGAGCCAGCCGGGCCTGGGGCAGGTGCTCCTGCAGAGCCCCGCGGGCTCCCTGCCCCCGGGCTGCGGCTTTGGGCCCCTTGCCCCCCGAGGGTCCCAGCCCCGCGGGCAGAGCAGCATCCCCCGCCTCGGCGGTGCCGCTGCTGGATCTCAGAAACGCCTCACGGCGAGGAGCGCCCGCACTGCCTGTATCAGCTTTGAACGGGGCTTTGGAGTGGTACCCTCTCCTCCCGTGCAGCAGCAGCTTTGGAGTGAGCACTGCTACCAGAGCTAGCAGGAATGGTTCAAAGAAATGGTGTTTCTTTAGAAAGAAGGCTGCAATCAATAAGGTGGGGAAAAGTGGATTTTGATTCATTTCTCTACCTGAAAATATGCCCCCACCATTGGAGCTCTGTAAAGAAATCAATTTTTTCCAAGTCCAAATGATCTCCTTTTCTCCCCCTATGAAATATAAGCTAATTAAATGCACTTAAAAACATTCTATATGTTCAAAGTGAAAACAAAATATTTCAGAAGTGTCTGAATGAGAGTGGAAGAACTGACCAAGGCTGATCTAATCCAAGACTTAGGAATGAGCCTTGAAATTTCATTTTCCTCCACCTTTGAAGGGGAAATTTTCAAAACCTCTACTGATCTTCTGTGTAGCCAAGTGACCTGAGTGTTACAGCAGGTTTTTGGTGTCATTGCACTGCTCTGAAGGTGGCAGGCTGAGCAGAGTGGCACAGCCAGACACCTGTGGGATGTGGAGATGGGGTGACAGGGACAGAGGTGTCAGGGCCAAAATGTGGCACCTGGGGCCAGCTCTGCAGCGCTGGGGTCGGAGCAGCAGCTGCCTGGTGAAGGAGGTGGGGGTGGGAGGCAGGGGACACTGGGGTCCCTTGGGACACTGGGGTGCTCAGGCAGCGTGGGTGCAGTCCCCAGGCCGTGCTGGCGTGGGTGAGGAGAGGAGCAGCGTGGGGACCCCAGGACCTGCTGGGGCACGCTGGCTCATGGTGTTAGCAGCAGAGATGCCCTGCTGGTGGATGTTCCGAGGGCCAGCCTGGATGAAAGCCGATTGTCAGTGCAGCCCAGACTTGACATTGTTTATTAACAGACATGTTATTGCAACACCTTGGGCCCTTTCCAGGCAGTTGTGTGGCAGCAGAAAGCTCGGGGGGCAGGCTCAGAGCAGGCAGCAGTGCCCACCCTCCCTCCCTCCCTCCCTGCAGGGCTGCTCAGCAGGGCTGGCCCCGGCGTCCCCGCTGTGCCACAGCCCACCAGCGGGACTGGCACTGCACGGCAGAGCTCCCGACTGAAGCCCAGGTTTGTGCTGAGCTGAGGCAAAGCCCCCGTGCCTCGAGCTTGTCCCCCCAGGCCCCTTCACAGGTGACAGCCCCGTTGGGACCCGGGTGCTCCAGTGCTGACCACGGCCAGGCTGTGGTGCCTTCGTGGGCCCCAGTCCCACGACCAGGTGGGTGACACCTGCTTCAAATACACCTCAGCAGGTCAGAACAGAGCAGGTTTGGGGCTTTCCAGGGCTTTCCTGCCCTCACTGCCCACAGGCATAGTTCCACCGGGTCAGAACACAGGCTTGGGAGCCCAGTGTTGTCCTGTCCCAGAGGAACAGGTCAAAAGGAGCTAATTCCTGTGGGGAGGGGATGGATCCAACCTACGAGGACCCTTCCACCTTTGCCGGTGGAGATAAACATCCCAATAAACATGGGCTGATGCAATTATCACATGCAGGGAGACAGCAGCCTGTCTTCCTCCTGCCTGGGGAGGGGGAGCGGCAGTGGCTGGGGGCGCGGAGGGGTGTGGGGGGCCAGGAGCCTTGGGGACCTCCAGATCAGCCTCCCTGCCGCCCCGTTAATATCCAAAGTGGCTGTGATAAGAAGCAGTTGCTGGGGCCGCAGGTGGGAAGGTGTCAAGTCGTACACACGGAGCTATAAACAGTGCGTGCCCATAAAGCAGATCAAAGCAGAAAGAGTTTATTTTCAGAAGGTCTGCTTCCTCCGCAGGGCCCGGAGACAAAGAGCTTTTGGGGGAAGGGGGGAAGGAGAGGGAGGAGAAAGGGGGAGAGTTAGAGGAGGGGAAAGGACCGAGTTGGCCGTGCTGATTTCTGCCGGGTGGAAATCACACTGCGCAGCGTGAGCAGTGCCCTGGGAGTGCTGCTGGGTCTGGCAGGTTCACCGGCAGTGAGTAGCCGGTGGCTCAGCCTCCCGCAGTGCCCCTGGAGCAGCTGTGCCCCTCGGGGTGCAGGGCTGTCCCCCAGGCCGGAGTGGGCTGGGCTCCTGTGGGCAGCGGGGACAGGGCTGCTCCCGGCCCGCCTGGAGCACCTGAGCGCCAGTCACAAGCCCTTAAGCAAACTATTGTGAAACCTTGCTGGTTTGCAGAGCCTGTCCCCACCCTCCAGCCCCCGAATCAAGGGCTCAGCCGCTGCAGCGCTGTGGGGGAAGCGGGTGCCCACCTGCTCCTGGGCCAGGGAGCTCGAGGTCTCTGCAGCAGGAGCAGGAAATCCCAGAGGGGGAAGCAGCCGCATCGGGTTCGCCAGCAATCGGAGCTCAAGAGGTCAGAGAGCAGATGCTGGGGCTGTGACGAGTGCGTGTTAGCTCAGAGGCCTCTGCATCCTGTGCTGCCCCGGCTCACCTCGCCCACTGATTTAGAGAGAAAATTCCCACTCCTTTCCCACCGACCGACTCTGAAATGAACCACATGAAGTTTGAGACCTCGGTTTGGGTTCTAGATAAAGATAGACCTCTGAATCTACTCATCCCCAGTGCAGCTGGGCACTGTAGCTGCAGGCTCCCACCACAGAGGGTTTGCAGTGCACTGGGCCCTCCTTCACACAGGTGCTGATGGGCTCAGCAGATCAGATCCTGACCACCCTTCTCCAAGGGGAGAGCAAGAGCTTCAGGGTCTGCTCCAGCCCCACCAGCACATTGTTTCCAGCAACGCTTTGGTGTCAGGAGCCACTGGAGCCACGTGCTCCCTTGTGCTCTCACACCCCAGCAGGCCGGGTACATCCCAGGGGAGCAGCCCACATCAGGAACTGGTAACATCTGCTCCCACACTGCCTGCACCTCCTGTGTGCTGCCCGCTGTGTGCTGCTGCCAGAATGTCTCTCTGTCCCTCTGCCCTCACCCCGTGGTGGGCACCGGCCGTGCTGGGGCTGTGCCTGTGCAGGGGCAAGTGGCCCTCGGTGGTTTTCTTAGCCAGCCTTGCCAAGGGCAGGCACAGACCTCTGGGAATGTCACGCTGAGCCTGTAACAGGCTGTGCTCTGTCCCAGCAGCACAGGAGCTGTTGTGCTGATCCCACAGCCCTCTGGCTCCCCTGGGACGGGGTGTGCTGGCTCCTACCCGGCAGAGCTCCCTCCCATGGGTTTGGGTTTAAGCCACAGCAGTTAAATGCCTAGGTTTTTCCAGGACTGCTTTTCCTGCAGCCCCCAGCAGCTTCCTGAGCCTATCTTCGGGGTGAAGTAAGAGTTTGGGCTCACTTTCCCCGGGAAGGCAGCAGCACCGCTCCCACCCCAGCCTGGCAGCACCTGCTGCTGTGCTGGCCGTCACCTTCCCACTGACAACCGCGGCGAGGGAAACACATTGCACGGCCTTCAAGGGAAATTTCGCTCTGGTTTGCACAAATATTTATCCCACCTGTTTCCTGCCTGGGCCAGCTCTGGGCCCCGAGGACGCGGTGGGTCACGGGCAGCGGGGCGGCGGAAGCGGTGGGGAACGGGCTCCTTCTCACACAAAGGCCTTGCTCTGCAGGGCTGCGCGCTCTGCAGCGGCCGCTCCCCTCCGAAGGAGGACAGGACAGGATGGGATATCTGCCGGGGAAGGGCAGGGTGAGGGCACGGGCTGCTGCGCCTCTCAGCTG
The DNA here is from genome assembly GCA_013397155.1 of Irena cyanogastra. Taxonomy (NCBI): domain Eukaryota; kingdom Metazoa; phylum Chordata; class Aves; order Passeriformes; family Irenidae; genus Irena; species Irena cyanogastra. Next base: position 342,584 of record VWZV01011466.1, read on the forward strand.
CAGAATAAAAGCCCCCCAACTTGTCTTTGGTTTGTTTTCACCCACGCTGGAGCATCTCTGGGGAAAAGTGAACAGACTGGGAAACCATCGTGTGTTCCTGACAGGGTGTTTCTAACGGCTGTCCCCAGTCTGGTTTTGAATGTCCCTGTTTTTTCATCTTGAAGGGGCCCTTCCCCGAGCTGAAATGGCTCGCACTTGGAACGGTCACAAGAGTCCCCAGCCCGGATCCCCTTCCCACCCCATCGCGTGCTCTGGCTACGGTGGAAATGGCCGGCACTGCCACCTGCAGCTGCTCCCCGCCGGCCCTCGCTTCGGATGGGACAGAGCAGCCGCAGTTCCCTGGCACGGAGCGGCAGGGGACGGCGCGGGCACTCGGAGCCGCCGGTGCACCGGCAGGCGCCGCATCCCCGGCACCGCGGGGCACCGCCCCGCTCAGGAAATCCCTGGCCACGGAGCCGGGCGCCGGGAAGCACGGCCGTGCTATTCTTACTCTCGGCCCTCGCCTCCCTCCGGCTGCCTGCGGGAGACAGGATACGGGCCGATGGCTCCGTCCGCGGCAGCGACGGCGAGAGGAGCCCGGCTCCGGGGTGTCCGCCCAATCCCACCCTAAAATTAGCGCGAACCACCCCGCAGGCAGCTGCTTCCAGCACAGCCCCGGCTCCCTCCGCGGGGCTGCCGCAGCCTTCCCCCACCCCCGTCCCCCCACCATCGCCGTGTTTCTCCTCTTTTCCCAGCCAGCCCGTGATTCATGAGCGCAGCTCACGGAGCCTCCCTGGAAAGCCCCGAGGAGCGGCTCAGGGACACATCTGCGCGGCGACACCGTCGCCAGCGGCGCTCGCGCCACCGGGCCGGCCAGCACCTGCCCCGGGGCCGCACCGTCACCTTCCTGCGCCCACGCCATCGCAGCTTCCACCCTGCAGAGCCGTGCCAGCCGCAGGCACCGTGCCGGGCGGAATGCTGGCAGGAAGGGTTTGACTCATGCTGGAGTTAATGAAAACAACACTCTGCAAATAAATAGCATTCGCACCGTTTCCTCACCGGAACGGGCCCCTGTTTCCTACGGCGGTGTTCCTCGGGGTGTTTCACCTACAGGGACTCACCCTGCTGCCGTGGAGCCCCTCTGGCGCCAGGGCTGTGCAGCGAGAGCCCTTTCCCAGAGCCCTTTCCCAGAGCCCTTTCCCAGAGCCCTTTCCCAGAGCCCTTTCGAGCTCATCCTCGGCTGAAGGAAGCAGAGGTAGTGCCTGTGCTGGAGCCCCTGTGCCCGGTTGCTGTGAGCGACCCAGACCCGACAGGTTCAATCACAAACCTGAACCCCAGCCTGGCTTGGTATTCTGGCAGCCTCCAGCCATGTCCAGTGGAAACCTGGATGCCATTCGGGACTTCCCTGGGCTGGGTTTTGAGTGAGCTAGGCTGCTCCTTGGGCAAACGTTTTGATTTTCAGTTGGAGGGGGGCACAGAGGTTTTACAGTGGATCCCCACAGCCCGGGCTGAGCTTTGCTCCACAGCGTTCACACCCAGGACTCCCTCCTGCCCACGCCGGGCCCAGCCAGGCTCTGTCCTTTTGGCCGCCTGTGATCCATGTCTGCAGCTCCCCCGGGAGCAGGCGGGGCTGGCGATGCTGAGGGGATCGTGCAGCTCCACACCCTCAGCGGGATGCTGCTCTTCCCCAGAATCGCACCACGGTGTGGATGGAGAACAGGAATCAGGATTCAATGTCAGCTTTTCCCATCGTTGCCCTAATTTCCCAGGCAATTTATTTGCCACTTAAAAAAGACTAAATGAGACTGATGGCAGAAATCCCCGTGGTGTGCCTTGAGAGCAGCCTGACCCAGGTGGGCTGTCCTGCACCCAGGCTCACTCCAGGTCCCTTTTCTCTCACCCACGTGAGAAATCCGGTGACTGGGCGCGTGGTTGTGTGACGCACAGCCAGCCCCGTTCTCCAAAGCCCTGCCGAGGATGCTCGCGGTCGGGGCTTCTCCGAGCCTCTTCCCAGGGCAGCACAGCAGCCGGCAGCGCTCCTGGGGAGCAGCAGCCCCAGGAGAGGCTGGAGAGCCCCAGGCGCTTCCTGCTGAGGCAGCACATTCCCAGAGGGAGGAAAGGTCGCGGCTGGGGCTGTCCCGGGTTCCGCTCCCGCTCCCAGCACGGCCGGCAGCTGCCGCGGCTTCCTCTGGCTCCTGCCCAGCCTCTGCAAGGTGCACCCCAAAGCTGGCACCGGCCGTGCTCCGGCCCCTCGCCGAGGCCATCCCGGCCGGGCCAGCAGCCGTGGCTGGTCCCTCCTGCCCTGGTGGCCGGACGCGGGTGGCCTCCCGGCCCCTCCGGTGACACACAGCCCGGCGGGGACAGAGACGAGTCACTTCCCTTTGCTTCCCCCGTGCTCGGTGAAGCTCCTCAAGCACCGTTTGCGTTCACCGCAGCTCCCACGGGGCTGGCAAGCGGTGGGAATGACGGAGGGGATGAGGTCTCCACGTGGCACCACAGGGACACTCTCTCCTTCTCATTCCTAGACTGCCGTTTGTATCAAACCGAATTTTGTGCTATCCAAATGACCACGTCCCTGTAATATATTGCATTCACAATGTATTTAGCACATCATTTAAAGGAAGTGAAGCAGAAGTATCTAGCACAGTTCTTAGTATAAAAATTGAAGCAAAATTAACCAAAACAATCATGTGGAAATGAAACTTGGAAGCTTATTAAAAAAATCAGGCACAGACCTCACTGTGCCAAAACCCCCATCAGTGTGAGTCATTTCAGCTCTCCCTCAGGGAAAAAGCACCGAAATGCTCGTGTCCTGGTGAAGTGTTTCACTTCTGACTGCCCGGGCAGGTGGGTCCCCGCCCCTCAGAATTTCCCTCAAAGCCCAGGTGATGCTCATTTAGTACCAAGGGAGAAGGAACCCGGGTCAGACCTGCTTATCACCCATGGCCAGTGATTGAATCAGCCACAGGTTTTTATTGTGTTTCCAAGTACTGGACTTCCCTGGAGGGCAATTTACTCACAAAATCCGTTTGTGTCATAGGTTTTATTTGTGATTTTATAACAATTGCAGTGACGCTCGGGCTGACAGTCCCTCGTGGTCCCCGCAGGTGGGTGTGTGCAGGGGCTGCCGCGGGACCCCTGGCCGCCGCCGGGGCTGGCAGGAGGGTTTATCTCCCCGCCCTTATCACCTCCTTCCTCCCGGCAATCAGCCGGAGCCCGTCCCTCTGCAAACGGGGATTTAATAATCTCTGCAAGCCGAGGGGGCTGAGGCAGGAGGGCTGGTGTGTGCCCACGTCCCCTGGAGCAGGTGAGCAGTGGCAGCCCGAGGGCTCTGCAGTGAGGACCCAGGATGTGGAGGCTCCCATCCCGTCCCCAGGCAGGGAAACTGAGGCACACACAGCCACACGTGCCAGGAGGGCCTGTGCCAGGGGCTGCTCTGGGATCACACGGCTGCCCCCAGCCAGGCCTTCAGCTCCATCTTCCTGGGGGAAGAAAAGGACTCACCTGAGCTTCTTCGGCACTCAGCACGTGTTTACTTTGGCTCCGGGTTAATAGATACGGGTTTACTCACCTGATAGAGAGACCAACGGGCAGAGCTGGCCCCGGACAAAGCCGTGACAGGTCCATTTTCTGCCTGTTTCACAGCTTCGTCCCAGCAGCAGCACGAGGCTGCCCCCCGTTATCAGCAGCCAACTGAAGCATCTGAAATTCAGGCTGAACACCGGTGCACGTTTTTCCCTCAAACCCTGCCTGCTTTGGGAGGAGGGCTGAGGCTGTGTCTGTCCCAGCAGCCCTGCCCGAGCACACGGGAGCAGCAGCAGCTCCGCGGGCAGGGTGGAGAGGAGGGAAGGAGCCAGGTGAGAGCTGCACCCGGAGGGAAGGACAAACTGCCAGAACATCCTGCCCAGCTGTGCCTGGCTGCGGCTGCGCCAAGTTCAAGCTCCTGGCTGTCGCCAGCCGCAGCCTGAGCAGCCCCTCCTGGCCCTGTGGCTGTCCCCATCATCCTCCCCCGATAACAGGGGAGCAATAGCGGCGGCAGAGCGCAGGCCAGGCCGTAGGGGGCGGGACAGGTAAACCAGGGAGGGACGAAGACAAACACAGCCTAAAGGGCTGCTCCGGGCCCAAGGCCAGGGCCCTGCCAGGGATTAGGTCCCCTTGTGCTGGGGTGAAACAAGTGTTTACCGAAGCCCTCGCTGTCTGCCCCAGCAGCCCTGTGTGCCAGGAGCCGTGTCACCCCACGTGTGCCGTGGGGCTGTGGATGGAGCCCTTGCTCCTGCTCTGTACCAGCTGTCCCCCGGCCCAGCAGGACCTGGCTTCACTCCTGTGCCAGGACAGAGCTCCACCTGCTCCGGTGGGAGCTGGAGGGGGCCCGGGGGTGGCTCCCCGTGAAGGAGCAAGGAGGGAAGGACTTGCCTACCCCTGCAGCTGCTGGCCATGGCTGCACTCAGCACCGTGCCCACCCAGCCACGTGCCCCTGCTGGAGAGTGAGGTGGGAATGGGAGCACCCCTCACACAGCCTGGCAGCTCCAGCCCTGGCTCACACTCCGAGGGGGGAGCATCCCCTTCCTGCACAGCCCATCACCTCCACGCTGCCCTCGTCCCCACCAAGGACCAGGCTGGCCCTGCACTCCCCCTGCTCTCTCTTGGCAGACAGTTTGCTGACGTCTCATAACCGCAAAGCAGGTTGATTTGAATTTTCCACGGATGGCTCAGAGTCACGGATAATTCATTATTCACACCTCTCTAATGAAGCTGCTGGCCAGCAGGCCAGGCAGGGCTGAGAGCAGCCACATGTCCCCAGGCCGGAGCAGGTCAGCAAGGCCCAATGTGGCTTGAATTGGGGCTGTGGTGTCGCTCACCCTTTGCTGCACAGGGGACACGGGGCTGCTTTGATGGGCGAGATCCGGAGCTGGGAGGTGCGAGTGCAGTGCAGAGGGAAGTCAGCAGCCTTTTGGGAGTGCTTCTCCAAGCCTGGAGCCCGACTCAAAGTCCTGCCAGAGCCTTTCTGCTCCCGAGGAAGGGCTGGACGTGGCAGCGGTCCTGCAGCAGTGACCTGGAGCCGTGCAGGCGCTCGCTGCCCGCAGGAGGAGCTGGAGAAGCTGGCAGCCAGTTCTCCAGGCTCACAGGGCTGCCCTGGCACCGGGGCTCGTCCCGCCGCAATCACAGCCACGGGCGTTACTGCAGGGGTGAGGGCAGGGCAGCGCTGCAGGTGCAGGGACGCTGGGGAGTTTTCCTGCAGGGAAAGGGGCAGGAGGATGAGCTGTGCTGGCACCTTCCCGCGGGCAGGAGCCGGGGCCGCGCGTTCCCAGCGCCGCTGATGAGAACTCCAAATGCGGCCGGGGGCTGCTCCACAGGCAGCTCTGCGCCGCCGAGGCAGCCAGGGCCATTTTAATCATTTCCAGATTTGTGTGGGAGGTCAGGGCCCTGGGGTGCTGCTCCATGTCAGTTTTATAAACACGGCAGTTTTTCCAGATGGTCTCTGGCTCCAGCCTGGCTAGCAGGTTGATTGGGCCAGACCAAAATAACAACAGGTGGAGAACAGGCCATGACTGCCTGACGCTATCTCTTTTTTCCATCTATTCCCCAAATGATTTTTTTCTTTGCAGAAAACAATTAAGTTTTGCAGGGGCAGGGGCGGGAGCAGCGCCGGGCTGCGAGCTGAGGCCCCACACCTTCACTGCACGTGTGAGAGCAGCATCTGCCCCGGCTGGTGAGGGCGGGCAGGGCTGGCTCCCTGCTCCCTGCTCCCTGCTCCCTGCCGCCACCGACACCGCCGCTGTCCGGGCAGCTCGGCAGCAGGAGGATTTTCCTCCGTCCTCCCGAGGGCTGCCTGAGCCAGCAGATCAGTTGCACACCAGCAGGCTCTTTCATTCCCCCACTCCTCCTTTTTAGTCTGAGTTTTACAGAGAGCTGGATTTTTTAATCTTTTCCATTAACTCCCAAGGGAATTTAGTGCCAAATGGGCACCGTGGCAGCATGCTGCCTGCACCCCTCATGTCCAGGGCCAAGAAGGAGCCCTGCATCCCCAGGTGCTCTGTGGGTGGCCAGGGTCCATCTGAGGCTGCTGGACCTGGTGCTTTCCCAACGCTGCCAATCCACCAGGAGCACTCAGGGCAGGACCAGCTCCGTTCCCTCCAGCTGAGGAATGTGGCAGCACTTCTCAGAGCCCCAGGGCTGAAAAGCCAAAGAGCACAGATCCCAGCTTTGACTTTGCACAGGAGCAAATGGGCTCCGAGGCCCCTGTCCCCCCCTCACCATCACCCTGCAGCAATGGGAGCACCTCTGGCTCCCTGGGCACAGCTGCCCAGCCACAGGCAGCGCTCAGAGCAGAGCTCGTGGCACAGAGAGCTCCCCGAGCCCAAAGGATGGAAAAACCACGGCTGTGCACTGGCAATGAGCAGAGCTGCTCTCACATAGAGAGCTCTTTCATATTTCCCACTCGCCCTCGTGCTGATGGCTCTCTGCAGGCCAAACCTTCCCAGGCAGGGGATGAAGCTTTGGCCAGAGGTTGTAAACTGATTGTGGGCGTAAACAAAAGAGCTGCAAGCCAAGCCCAGCACAGGACCCTCCCTGCATCTGCATCTCACCCCACGCACACAGCACAGCCCTGCACGTGCAGGGGCCCAGCTGAGCACACGCAGGACCGGGGAGGAGGAGGAGGGACATTTCCAAGGGCTCTGCTCAGAGGGAGGTTTCACACAGCCCACCATCCCCTCTGTGCCTGTGGTGCAGCTCTGTCTCCACCTCCAGCATCCAAAAACCTCAGCAGCATCCCTTCCTCACGCCATAGCATCAATCTGGCATCACGCATTTTATTTCCTAAACTCAGGCCAAACCTTAGCTGGCCCAGCCCTGTCACTGTGTGACAGCTGGCTCTGACACCTTCCTTCAGCCTGTCCTGATTCCTTCCATAGGAAGGAATTTACTCTTGCACACCAACTCCAAGGATTGCATGGTCCCCTCTGCTAACTGCACAATCCCAAAGAAAATCTGTATCAAAGTCCTGCCATGCTGCAATTTAGCATTTAACTTATTCCATGGCTATTAGTGGAGAAGGGGCTCCACCCCAGACCAACAGAAAGCACTGGCAGGCGAAGGACCCTGGCTGAAATGCAGCCAGGCAGAGGAAGCAGCCTGGGCACGCGCTGGAGCTTTGGCCAGCGTGGCCCTGGTGCAGGAGGGGAGGGTCCTGCTGCAGGACCAGGACCAGGACCAGGACCGGGGTCGTTACTGGCACCGGGCGTGTGCCCAGCGGGGCCGGGGGAATCCTGCCCGGGGCAGGCAGCCTGTTCCCAGCCCACCTCCCCGCCCTGGTGGGAAAGCAGGGGATTAGAAAGGCCTCACCCTGTTTCCACCAGCTCCTAAAATGGAAGTCTGGAGCTCTGGGCAGTGGGTCTGGACAGTTTAACTCCCGCAGTCAGGTAGGCAGTGAATCTGGAAACCCTCCGTGGTGGGAGCGGTGGCAGCAGCACAGGACTCACCTCCCCCAGCCCTTTGTTTAGGAATCCCATTTCTGCCATGTCTAAATATGCCCTAATCCTACAAACAGTTCCCCTCCAGGAGAAGGAACAGACCTTAGGCTGATTTTTCTCTGCAGCTGTTTGCACACACCTGAAACCTCGGGATAATAATGAATGAAGCGGCTCCAGCACGGAACCTTTTCCCCTTGGATCTTGCTTTCCTTTCCTTAGCTCGAAGGTGTTATCAGCCCTGTTTGCAAGTGGAAAAGTGGAGCTGTGTTTCAGTGGTGGGGGCAGCCTGGTCTGAGCACTGTCACCACACCAAGGGCAGATCCAGCACCAGGGTGTTGGGCACGATCACGCGCGCTCAGAATGTTTCGACAGGTTAATTTTGTCCAGATGTTTTTTTGCCAGTGGATACCTCACCCAGTGGTGCCAGCCCAGCTCTTGCCATGCCTCCACTGCCTGCAGATGGTGGCAAAACCTCCCACAACCCCTCAGCCTAGAGCCCTGGAGCCCGGGGAAGTGTGGCTCCAGCTCACCTTGGGCTGCACCTCTGCAGGGCACAGCGTGTTTGCCCCAACAATTCCTTCTCCTGTTGGCACTGACATACTCCTGGATGCTGACACCCAGAAAGAGCTCTGGCAAATCCTGTATTTCCAGGCACAAGGAAATTGTTTGTATAAAATCATTGCATTTCTTTGGAGGATTTGGAAGTTCAGTAACCAGAGAGGCTACAGCCAGCACTACAGGAGTTCCAGTTGGAAGAGATATGCTGTAGATCTTTCTCTAGGACAGTGCTGGCTGCAATTGCATCACTTGGGAAAAAGAAATGGGGGGGATAGGGAAAGAAAAAAATACGGTATTGGCAATAGGGACATTGGATAGAAAAGGACCTCAAGGCCACATGAAGCCAGGAGCAGCTCAGGCACCTTCGGCTGCCTGGCAGTGCTGCTCCCACAGCCTGGCACGGGGACAGGGACCAAGGGCCAGCGAGCACCACGGCACTGCTGTGCCCTGCCCCAGACCTGGCCAGGTTAATGTCCCTGCCTTCAGGAGCACTCCCACCTGGGCCCTGTGCTCCCAGGGACGTGTCAGGATCCAGAAGAGCAGTGTCTTTAACTTGGCAGTTTCTGGACAGTCTCTCTTCCTGGCATCCACTTTTTATTATCATCTACACAGGCAGCTTGTTGCTAAAATTAATGCGCTGAACCCGCACACACACGTCCTGGGGGATGGGGCTCAAACACCAGCAGACGGGTTTGGAAGTGCCAGGATGGAAAAACGTCTTGGACACCAGGGGAGGGTCCTGCTGCAGGAGCAGGGAGCAGGGAGGGCTCCTGCCCTGGGCTGTGCTGGGGTGGCACAGAGGTGCCAGCTGCCCCCAGAGCTGTTCATCACGTGCTGCACACCCACCCGTGTGTGCTGCCCACATGGAACCTGCCCAGTGCCAGCCCAGCTGTGCCCGTGTCCATGCCTGTGTTGTGTCCGTGCCCATGTCCATGCCCGTGTCCATGCCCATGCCCATTCCCATTCCCATGTCCATGCCTGTGTCCATGCCCGTGTCCATGCCCATGCCCATTCCCATGTCCATGCCCGTGTCCATGCCCGTGTCTGTGCCCATGCCCATTCCCATTCCCATGTCCATGC
>VWZV01011466.1:351895-378625 GCA_013397155.1 Irena cyanogastra
TGTCCATTCCTGTGTCCATTCTCGTGATGTGTCTGTGCCCATGTCCATTCCCGTGTCCATTCCTGTGTCCATTCCTGTGTCCATTCCCGTGTTTGTGTCCATGCCCGTGTCCATGCCCGTGTCCATGCCTGTGTCTGTGCCTGTGTCCATGCCCATGTCCATTCCCATGTCCACGCCCATGCCCATGTCCGTGCCCATGTCCATGCCTGTATCTGTGCCCATGTCCATTCCCACATCCATGCCCGTGTCTGTGCCCGTGTCCGTGCCCACGCTCCTGCACAGCCGACAGCAGAACCCTGTTTTTCACACACACACACACACACACACACACACACACACACACACACACACACAGAGACACACACACACACACACACACACACGTGTGCATCTCCCGAGCCGGTTCAGCGCCGAGGGGAGGAAACAAAGGCCGGGATCCCTGTGGATAAGCGGGAGGCAGAGGAAGGGCAGGAGCAGCCCACACACCGAGCCACCCGTGGGCTGCCCCACCGCCCGGCGTTCCCAGGCTGCTTCCAGAGGCGCGGGCGAGCGTCCCGTATTGCCTGCACCTGGCTGCTATTAAGCATTCAATCAAAAAGGGATCACAAGCCAGATATAACTAATTCGGAGGAACTTTTTTACACAACAAGCCCCTTTCAGTTTGCTTGTTTGGTTTTATATCTGAGGCTAACTCCGGCAGGTTTGAAAATGAGCAGAGCTCTTGGCTGCGGGGGACACATCACGTTTCCAGCAGACAGAGGTGGGAGTTCTCCTTTGGTGTTTTAAAAATAGCACTACAAAGAGAGGTGGGCTGGGATCCTGGTGGTGTGCAGGGGGGTGACACAGCGGGGCTGTGTCCCAGGCCAGTCCTGGGGACAGGACCCACAGAGCTGGAGGGTGTCTGTCCCCCACAGCTGCTCCTCGGGTCCTCTGCACTTGTCTTCCACCGTGCTGAGAGTCTGGGGCTGCCCAGGGTGCTAAAGAAGAGACAGGCTGGTGCACAAGGCAGTGCCCTCAACGAGGCTCCCTGGGAGCTGCTCTCGGACCCTCCCCAGAGTCACATCCCTGCAGGGCAGACCATGAGCTGGGGGTGAGTGCTGGCACTCCGTGTGGAAGCAGCTGGGATGCACTCCTGGGGCACACGGCTGGCTTGAGCTACACAGACGTCACTGGAGCCTGCCAAACTTCCCGTGCTGAGCTGATGGAAGCAGGAGAAGCCTTGGACAACACCTGGAGACGAGGCTGTGACCCCCAGCAACCCCGTGACAAACCCAGTCCCCAGCACACACTGGACAGGTGGCAGAACTGGCCCCAAATGTCTCCTACACAATGGCTTTGACCCTATTTCAACAAGGAGCTCACAACACCATTAATCACTAGTGACACTTCCTTCTGCCATGGCAAAAGAGACCTGCCTTCTTATTTTTTTATCAACTATGAAAAATCCACATTAAAAAGTTCCTTTTCTTCCACCTTCCCAGAGCCCAGCAGCAAGCACTGCCAGCTCCTCCACAGCCACCTCTAGATCCCCATCCTCGGGTAACTACTTTTCTGAAACACAAGAAATGAAGGCAATGACAATAACAACCCACACGTCCTGTAGCTGTGTGCTGCAAAGCCCCTGGGGGTGCAAGTGCCTTAACCCTCACCCAGGGAGGGCACACCCACACGGGGAGAGCACAGAGGTCCCCGCACCAGCTGCTCGGTGCCAAGGACGTGTCACTGTTGGTGTGTCCTGGTCACCCGCCCCGGGAGCGGAGGGTGGCCAGGCTGCTCCGGCAGCTGCAGCGCCGGTCCCTCGGTCCCGCTCCCTCTCCGGCGCGTGGGTGTCCCGGGATTTACGCGCACAGCGGGCAGGAGCCGAAGGCTTCCCGCAGTTCGGAGGCTTCCCATGCCGCCAGCCCCAGGAATTGTGCCCAACGTGTGCTTAAAGGGACCGTTCACCAGGCACTCCCGAGGCGCCCCTCCGCACCGGCCGCACTCGGGGGGCGGCTGGGACACGCTGGCTTGTAGGGGAGGGCTCCAAGGAGGTTTTCATTTAATGCTGGCGCTTACCCTGGGAAGAATTTCCCAAGTAGGTGGAAATTCATGATCTCCATCAGCCCAGGGAGAAAGGAGGAGCAGGAAAGGCATCATCCTCGTGCACTAATATTCCTCCTTTGGGGGACGGTTCTGGATGTCTATTCCCCAGACACTGCTGCTACTCTTTCCCAGGAATACTAGCCGGTTTAAAACTTGAGCCAGTATTTGCACGTTATTTACACCAGCTTTTGGCTCCCACCCGCCTGGCTCCGGGTGGTGAGGGGACCCGAAGGACCGCAGGGGCTTTTCAGGCTCGGCTCAGGCTCGGGCTCAGCTCCGGCGGGAGGGAGGGAGGGAGCTCGCTGGCTCGCTGGCCAGATGGTTTGTTTTCACTCAGGGTCTAACTCGCTGCTTGTCTCGGTGGCTCCCGACAGCTCGTCCTCCCACGGCCGCCTCCGCAGGGCACAGGCGGTGCTCGGCTGGACGCATCCCCGGGAGCCCGGGGTGGCGGCGGCCGCGGGCGGGGAGCCCAGCCCCAGCACGGCCTCGTTCCGCGGCCCCGCGGGGACCGGGGCTTCCTGGCTCCCCGGGATGGTGCCGGCAGAATCCCTCTCGCTGGCCCCAGCCCCTGATGGAGGGAATTAAGGAGCGGATTTGGCTGGGAACAGCCCCCAGGTCCTCTCACAGGGAAAGGGCGAGGCAGATGTGCAGCTCTGTCCTAGGCAGGACATTAGACCTTGCCCTGGAGGAGCACCAGGGTGTTGGGTTATGGCCAGTGTGACTAAGCCTCCTCTTCCTCTCTGCTCAGCCTTCTCTCTGCCATGTCAGACTTTTTAAAAAGCACCTCTAGTTTTGCAATGCTCTTGCTCAGAGCCTCATTACTCAGGCTGAGCTGGCCCTGTTTCCTGGGGAGCGAGGCATCCCTGCCTGATAAGATAAGCTCCCCAAAGAAAGGTTTTGGGACCCTGACTCAGTGGAGAAACTTTCTGCAGTGCATTCATACAGCCTCTAACACACTCAACTATTTGATGGGCTTATCAGTGAAATTCAAATGTTCATCTATGGTCACTAGAGGACAGCCCTGATCCAGGAGCAAGGTCATCCCAATCAGGTGTTAAGCCTGGAGAGTCATCCTATCTGCACCTCCCTACATACTCACGGCCCTTTCTCCGTCCTGTCCCCAAAACTCTCCGCCCTGGGCTCCCACAGGGACTCAGAGACCCTCTGGTGCTGGAGCCCTGTTCACTTGGGGCTCTGGACAGGGGGTGGCATTCCTGCTGGCAGGAGCCCTGTGCCTGCTGCCAGGTCCCAGCTCTCAGGCAGTGCTGGGGCTCTGTGCTCAGTGCCCACAGGCTGCAGCTGGAGCAGCTCCAGGCCGTGGTTCCCCATTACCAGCAGGGTCTGGCTCCAGGTTATCGCTCCTGCTGCTTCTGGCAGCTCACGTCTGGTTTTACAGACGGGCAATAAATCCCCAAGGAGAAGCAGCTACAAGGTCTCCATCCATGGACCCCCCAAGAGAAAGCAGGCCCAGACCCCAAACGTTTGCCCTGGTCAGCCCCCTCGTGAAGGCACCGGTGAGTTTTTTTCCTAGGTGCAGTGAAGTCTCAGGCCAAAGGATGCCACTCCTGATTGCATCAGCAGGGCTGCAGATGCAGCTGATACTGGGTGGGGGAGAAATCCTCTTCTGGGGCAATAAACCCAGCAGAACTTTGGGAGCTCCCAGCGAATCAGTTCCCTGCACACTGCTAATACAGAAGGGGCTCCATGGATGCTTTCCACCAACATCCAAATCCAACAGCCTGGGTTTCCCCTGGGCTGGCCCCGAAGCACCCCATCCCTGGGGTGGGCAGCCTTGGCACTGGCCCCGCTGGGGTGATAAGTGTGTCAGGGCTCTGCGTGCCAGCTGTGCCCAGCTGTGCCTCTGGCAGCAGGACCCAGCAGGTTATCGGGCAGCTCTGGAAGCCCCCAACAACTGCAAATGATCAACCCCGGGGGAATTTTTTCCTCCCCTCGGCTCTGGAGTCAATTGTCAGCCCTGCTTTTAAAGACACCCTTGTCGGCAGCGCGGCTATGCTTTTCTGCTTCGGAGGAATTCCTCTAAAACAATAATAGTGACATTGTTCCTCACTTTGCTGGCGGTTTTATAGGGCTCACGTTGGAGAAAGGTGACCATGGCTGCCTTTTGGCCACATGTGTTTACACAAGGAAATGCATGTGGGTTTTGGGGTGGCGCCTGGAGTCAGCAGCCGCTCTCTGTACTCCTGACCCTTACAGAGCTGCTTTCTTGCTTCTGGGTACGTTTACTGCACTCCAGATGTGAGCTGGCTCCAGCGAGGCTGCGGAGCGCCAGGGATCTGGCATCCCCAGACTCATCAGTCCGTGGGGTAGAATGCCATGGTGGTTGTTTTAAAAGCTGTAATGCGTCTTGGTAACACATCATGATTTATTCAGCCCTTGTTTGACAGGGAGCCTTTATCAAAAGCCGATGGAAGCCCGGGCTCGGCGGCGCTGCCGAGGGCGGCTGGGAGCAGCTCCTTCCCCAGGGATGGGCTTTGGCTTGGGATCCCGAAGAGCTGGGTCCCCACCATGCCACCCACCCTGAGGGCTGCGTTTGGGGACACCCGTGCTGCGGGGGCACCTCCACCCGGGGCTGATTGAGAGCTGAACAGACGAACCCCAAAGAGTTTTGAGCAGTGCAATGTCCCTGGGGCTGCAGACCACGGGGTGACCTGGGGGTGACAGTGCCACCGTCCCTCCTGGCAGAACCCAGGCTCACTTTGGCCTCACTTGCAGGCAAACCAGAGTTGATGGAAGGAGAGAAAAGAAGTGAAAATGGAGCCTGGGGAAAACCAGGCAAAACCAGAGCAGAGTGTGGGCAGTGAGGGAGCTCTGGGAAGGCAGAGCAGTGGCAGAGCTGGGGAATCCCTGCCCACAACTCCCAGCACCCAGCAAGGGCCCTTCTGCTGAGACTCCTGCTCTGTTCCACTCTTCTGCCCTCGCAGCAGATAAACCACAAAACAGGGTCACAGGGAAAAGAGGAGGGTCAGGTGGCTCACAGCCTGAGAACAGCTTGCTGCTGGCCCAGGCTGCAGGCAGAGGAGCCCGAGGAGAGCCAGCCCTGCCCTGGGCTGGGGCTGGCAGGCACTGGGCAAGCTTTGGGGGTACAGCCCAGGACGGGGGTTGGCCCCAGCCCGGCATCCCTGCTCCAGCCTCCTCCCCTGGTGCCTCTGAGGTGCCATTCCCATGGGCACAGATGGATGCAGGACACTATAGCCCTGGATTAGGAATGAGCCTCTGGTTTAGAGATATTTATTTGCTTTTTATCATAATGGGAAAAAAATGCAACAGCAGATAGAAGAGGAAGGAAAAAACCCCAATCTGGGTCAGGATCTCACACTGGCTAGTTCACTTCACAGTTTAAGTAAATAGTTCTCATCCCAAAACCCTTCAGGGTCATAGAAATGTGCCTCTTCACATGGAAGAGACTATTTTGATAGTAGCTGGGTGCCTGATGAATTTGCAACTTTCCCAAACTGTCGGTGTCTAGAATGTGACTCAGTTTTTCACAGTGAGATATAAAATCCTATCAATTAATCTAACTTTTATTGCACCTCTGGGGCATGAACGCGATGTTATTTAAACAAATGGTTCCCATTACCTTCAATTATTTTATAAATGTTTTTCAGTGATTTATAGGCTTCTATTAAATGGACAATATACTTCTGTGCTCCTCGAGGGGGTAAACAGTAATCTAAGGGCTTGGGTTTGCCGATCCTTTTTTCTTTCTCTCCTTCCTTTTCCACACGCATCAGAGGCTGCCGTTTAATCACCGGGGAGGTGGGGAAGAGCCCGGCCAGACGCCCCCGCCGGCCGCCGCCGCCGCTCCGCACCGCACCCGGGGGTGCAGCGCCCTCCCTGCCGCCCTCCACCCCCGCACATCGGCCGCCCTGCCCCCGCCGGCTCTCCGGCATCCTCTCCGCAGCCCCTCTGCCCAGCAGCCGTGCGGGGCCGGCTCCAGCGGCGTGCGAGAGGCCGGAGCTGCGGGAGCGAGCGTGTGAGCTGGCTCCGGCAGGCTGCGTGTGCCGGGGGTCGGCACTGCTCGGCCGGGCGCGGGGCACAGCTCGGCTGCTCGGGAGGGGACAGCCGCTGGGAACGTCCTGCTGCTCTCACACATGACTGCAGGAATTTCTGCTGCCTGGGACGGAGACGTCCCCGCAGTGCCTCGCGCTCTGGGGACGCATGGCACTGCCGCCGGCGGCCAGTCCTCACAGTGCGAGGAGAGCAGCGGCCCCGAGCCCCAAAACGGCTGGCGCGAGGCCCGGACAACAGGTCATTTCTGCCAGCCCAGGCCCTTCTCCCACTGCTTTTGTCCCAGGCTGGGTCTGGGGAGGCCAGGGGAGGGTCAGAGCAGCAGGATGCAGGATGGGGACGGTGCAGAGCCCGCTTATCTGTGCGGGGTCACGCCGGGACGTGGCTGCTGGAGCAGTGACCCCGGCTGCCAGCCCGGCGCAGGAGCCCATCCATCTCCCTGCCGGGCCTCAGCCAGCCTCCCTGCTAGCCCTCAGCGCCGCACGCTGACAGACAGGACAGCAATTAAGTCCTCGCTGAACTAATTCACTTGAGCCTGTCTACATTTCAAACAGCTCTGGAGATAGGCTCTGTTTACAGAGCCTGCCGCCGTTTATTATTTTTTGGGGGGTGTTGCACGGAGTGGGGAGGGGAGATGACATTTGGGGAAGATAAATAGGGCAGAAGACCCTGTAAAGACAAAGGGCTGAGCAGGGCTGGCTCGGACAGGGCTGCAGAGGGGCAGGGAGGGCATTTCCCAGCTCCAGCTGGCCAGCGTGGTGCTGCAGGCAGGGCCTGCTCCAGCACAGGGGTTCATGGGCGTCCTCTGCTAAGAGCTAGGATCATTGACAGGCAATCCCCAGCACAGCAGGGCCCCAGCTCCATGGGCACCCCTTCCCTTCCCACTCCGTGGCACACCAGGCACGCATGGATGGAGCCACAGACAGCCACACTTCCCTCCCTGCTGGCACCTGGCACCTCTGCCAGGGAAATGGGCAGCCCCGAGCGAGCAGGAGAGCCCTGGCTCCCCCCTGCACAGGCAGGGAAGCTCAGCATGTGCCCTGCGGACATGGGAGAGGGAGAGGGCACGAGCTGCTGGGGCTGGGGGTCACATGGGGGGCCCGTCCCAGCTCCCCAGGGCTCCCAGGACCCTCCAGCCCGGACCCTGCGCTGCCCTCAGAGCCCTGCCAGGGCTCCCCGGGGGCAGCACTACCATCCTGTGCTCTGCAGAATCAAACCTTGTTTTCCCACAGGGCTGATCCCCGCTCCCAGCGCGGGCAGCATTTCCAGCAGCCATGCCCTGACTTCTGCCAGGCACCGGGGCCACACGGAGCCCACTCGGCCACCGGCAGACCCCCGGGAATTTTTCTCGGCAAACAACAACTCTCTCAAAGTTGTTACACCACTGAAATAGCTAATAAGGTTTAAGATAATTAAGCAGCACGAGGTCTCACAATGCTGATCGTCACTTTTTCCCTTCTTGTCGCGCTGCTGCCGCATCCCAGACGGGAATCGCCCCGCCCTGCTCCGGCCCGGCCGTGTGCCCGGGAGGGCTGCAGAGCCACCGAGAAACAATAATAATAATAATAAAAATATCTATACCTACCCCCTTGCCTTCGCTTAAACCAGGTCATGTGTGGAAGACAAAAGCCCTGCTGGGGAGCCGGGCGGGGTGACACAAAGGGGAGTGAGTGCTGTCCCTCTCAGTCAGTCAGGCTGTTTGCACAGCAGCTGCTCCGAAACCCGACTGCACTGCAGCAGCACAGAGTCTTCATCGGGTTTCTCCAGATCTGGGCTCGGGTCTATTTCTTGCTGCAAGGTTATTAAAAACACTTGAACCTGAAACAGACTCATTGTGTCCACACGTTTGCTGTTTATTATTATAAACAAGGGTGTCAGGGCCATTAAAAATAAATCAAAATGGGTAAAAAATGAACAAGAAATACAAGGAAATGGAATGATTGAAAACACCCATCTCATCACCCAAGGCTGACAATTCCCACTCACAGGAATGCCTCTGTGCTAGAGAGGGGAAAATAACTTCTCATTTTTCTTTCCAAAAAACTGCATCCCTTTCTCAGCTGGGGATTCCAAGCTGTGGGGAATGGAGAGGAACAGATCCAACACCCAGCCTTGGGTTTGATGGCTCCTGCACCCAGACTGGGATCCGTGCTGGCACATGTTCACTCCCACCAAGGGATGTGAGTTATGACTGAGCTGTGGGAGCTGCAGACAGGGACAGGGCCCAGGCAGGGGCACACCCGGGGCTGAAGGGCTGGGAAAAGCCACTTCATCACACACTCCCTTCAGAGCATCTCAACTAAAAATCGCTGAAACGCAATCAGAGAAGCTGCATCCTGCTCTCGTTCACAGCAGCACACATCCAGAACAGAGGTGTCATTGTACACAACACCAAAGCTGTCCTTGTGGAATTACAATGCTCCCTCAATCAGCTCCCTCCTGGCTCTGTCCTGGGAGGACACCAGTCAAGTGCCAGCCCGAGGCCTTGCTGATGGTGGGACAGCTGAGACTCAGGCAAGAAATGGCACGAGCCAAGGCACATGCCAGCATGGCTGCTGGCCCAGCTGATCCCATAATCTCATTAAAAACATCACTGGGACAGTTCCCCTCCACACCCCGGGCGGTTCCCACAGCAGGTCTGGGGGGACCAAGGCACTAAAATCTGAGGAAGATGATGGAAAGTGTTAGAAGGGTCTTGTTGCATGGCAGTGGGACACCACAGGGGTCATTTCTTGTCACTTGTTTGAACACCAAACCTCATGGGTGGCATTAGGAATATTTTAGAAGAACCACACATCAAAACTAAACTATTTTTTAATGCATGTAATAAGTTTAAAACATGATTCTGCATGGTGGAGTTAATGAAATCCTCTCCTTCTGTAGGCCTGCACAAACCAAAGCCAAGCTTAAAAGGAGTGGACAGTGACCCTGCACAAGAAGAGACATTGAAAGGGTTTTTGTTGTACTTTTGGGGCAAGGAGTGGGAAAGGGACACAAGACCCGGGACTGTGCTTTGCTGGGAAGCATGACGACATCCAGGGAAGGAAGGGAACGCTCTCGGCCTTCTGGCCTAAATTATCTGCTAACACAAATAATCAAATTCCAGGGACCACACGGCTCTGGCGCCACGACAGCAAGGGGAGCCTGGCCCCAGCACGGAGTGAGCAGGTGGCAGCTCGGGACACTCGAGTGCCAGGTACAAAACTCTGATGCTCTCCAAGGAAGCAGCATCGCTCACAGGATCGTGGGAAGTTTTTAATGGCTCACTCAAGGCAAGGCCTCTTTTAAAATGTTTATATTAATACGTACATGTTGGATAGCCACTCATTTGGTCTCAGCTGGAAAGCAGTCCAAACAGCTGAGAAACATCTGGCTGCTAGCCTTGGACAGCATCTAATCTGGTAGCCCAGGGATTTAAGAGGTCTCTTTGGAGGGACAGAAGTTTGGCAGACCCTTGCTGAGATCTCTGTCCTGCTGTGGCTGTTCTGACACGTACAGAGCCCACCTCCAGCATCCAGAAGGACTGTACAGAGCTGCAGCTGGGCACTCCCACTGGTTTTCAGAACGCTCCTGAAGCTGTGGGACTGAGTGCTCCCCTGCTCAAGGGGACACAGAGCAGCTCATTGCCAGCTCACCAAACCAGGCACTTCTCCACCTCTCTGCCCCAGCCCATGAGCCAGGACTGGGGCAGCCCTCCAGCCTCCCCTCGGCTTGTCCTGCCTCTGCCTCGCTCACAGCAAATCAGTCCCAGAAAGTCTCCAGCACCAGGAGAACAAAAATCCTCCTCTCTGTAGAGCTGCAGACCACGATCAAGGCAATTAGGAACACGTGGTTTTAAAGCAGAGCAAGCAGGAGGGGAAATGGCCCCATTGTTTCTGATGAAGATGGCTCAAAAGTTTGCATCACTTTTCTTTCCGAAACTCCTGCTTGTTGGTTTTTCCTCCCAGAGAATCTTCAGCTTTGGCTATCCTCAAACATCCTTTGGCAAGTGGAAAGATAAAAAGTAAGACAACATAAAAGAATAGATGGTGAGCAATAGAGAGGGGGAAGAGACTTTTAGACCATTTGACATTTAATCTCTCCTCCTATCAGCCATCAAGGTTCTGCAGGGCTTTCTAGACATGTCAGGGCAAAGCCACCAACAACCTGGTTCAAGAGGCAGAAAAATAGGACAGGACCCACATTTCTGAAAACCCTTTGTAGGCTTCATTTAAAAGGAGGTAAGGATGAAAAAAGGTGACAAGATGCTTGACATATTAAATGATGAGCATTCAGCTTATCTCCCTATCCTCAACATCTTCTCCTGCTCTTTACTTTTTTGTGACAACAAATGTGGACACATCAGGGAAAACGTAAAGGCACAAGCACCAGGGATGTAGCACCAAGCAGAGAGGACAAGGAAGAAGATGCTCACCAAGGGCTAAAAAAGCCTCTTTCCTAGCAGAGGCTGAGCACGCTGGCTCTGGTCCAACAAAGCACTTAAGCATGTGCCTAAATTAAATTTGCCTTTACTGGGGCTCTTTGCAGGCTTCAGCACATTCTCCAGCAATCTGCTGCAGCATGGCCAGGGAAAACGAGGAGCTATTAAGGGACCTGAATCTCAGGCAGCAGCCAGGTTAGCGAGCCTTGGGAGAGCACATTAGCCAAGATTAATGCAACATGGCAATTCCACTGACAGGAAAACCCTTAGCCATCAGAAAAACCTTCTTAAACATAAAATAATAAGTAAAAAAGTTCAGATACTAAGATGATCAGTATCTATTTCTCTTCAGCTTCTTTCAGCTCAAGGTAGGTAGAGCCTGATGCAGACATATTTACAGGTGCCTGCAGAACTGAACTCCCTTGTTGCAGGGCATGTTGGTGCCAGCTTGAAGAAACACACTGAACCCACTGTGCTGTTCCTTGGTGTAGCAAACACTGTCCTGTAGGCAAAGCACCAAGCTCAGAGGCTGAATGGCCAATTGCCACAAACACCAGGGTAAGCCACAACAGCTCCCACAGCCCTGGCAGTGCTCTGCAAAGCACCTGGCACAGGAGCAGAGCCCTGCACTCCCCGCGGGGTTTGGTGCCACAGCCCAGAGACACCTCCCTGCCCAGCCAGCCCGCAGCCCCCGGGGGCTCGGGGCTCTGCCGTGCCCCCCGAGCAGCCCTGGGGCAGGGGCACGGCCTCTCCTCCTGCTCCTGTCCTTGTCCCCAGCGCCGAGGGGCACGGCCTCTCCTCCTGCTCCTGTCCTTGTCCCCAGCGCCGAGGGGCCACAGACAACCCCGGTGTCTCACAGAGCGGCTGAAGACACACTCTGGCTTCAAAATTGTTACTGTAATGATCGTGGGAGAAACTGAAATTTTAAATATAAAGCACTGCGTGGCTGTAAGAGAGCAGCAAGGGCACATTTAAGTACATACTCCCTACGTGCACAGAGAGCTTCATTCCAACGCACCAAGAAGCAAACAACCACTAGCCTTTATTAACAATTCAGGTCTCACTGTGGTGCTGGTGCTCCCCCAGCAAGTTAATGCCGGTACAGTGGGACAATCACAATACACGGGCTTCTCGAATAGAAACCGATTCCGGATGAACAGCAGAGTGGTTCCCACCCGAGGACGTGCCGCTTCACCCGAGCAGCAGCTGCGGCGCAGCCTTGGGCAGCCTTTGGCTCCCTCTGCCGTCCCGAGCTGCTCCGGAGCCCGGGACCGCGGCCAGGGGGCTCTGTTGGCTCAGGGACCCTCTATGGGAACAGGGGGCTCTGCTGGCTCAGGGACCTGTACAGGTACGGGGATGGCTCAGGGACCCTCTGCACAGGGGGCACAGGGGGCTCTGCTGGCACAGGGACCTGCACGGGCACAGGGCTGGCTCAGGGACCCTCTGCACAGGGGGCACAGGGCTGGCTCAGGGACTCTGCACAGGGGGCTCTGCTGGCTCAGGGACCTGCACGGGCACAGGGCTGGCTCAGGGACCCTCTGCACAGGGGGCACAAGGGGCACAGGGCAGGTGGGTCCAACTCAGAGCAGCCTCCTCCGAGGGCTGCTCAGCCACCTCCAGCAGCACCTGCTCCAAGCACATTTATTTCACGGCTAATCCCCTTATTTTATTTAGTATCCCTTCACAGCTTTCTCTGAACAGACAGTGGTTCGGGACACAGACCGACGGCTGGCGGGGCTCACCTGAGCACTTTGCTGGGCCCCGCCAGAGTTTGGATAAGCACAGGTGTGACACAGCTTTGTTTCCACACCTCATTTCTGAGGCACCGACAAGCACCAGCAAGCACCAGCCTGGGGGTGAACGGCCCCTTCCCCTGCACAGGTGACACACACTGCCACAGCCACCACGCAGCTCCATGGCAGCTGCCTACCAAGGAGTTATTATTCCACACCGCTCTTACTTGGCTGTGGGAACAGCACCGGACCCTGAGGTGTCCAGAGAGTGCAGCTCCTGGGGGAGACCACTCCCAGTGAACCTTTTTTGTGAACAGGGGCTGCTGCCAGCACAGCTCCCAGCCACCGTTCAACTCGCAAAGCCAACCGCACGCTTCCATGGTTTTAAAATCAGTACTTGAAGCAGGAAAGCTCAGGGAGGTCCCAAACATGCACCAACCACAACCTCCCAAAGAGGGCACGGGCACTCTGAAAAAGAGACACTCAAGCAGCCCACTGTAATTATCACGTTGCTCCAATGCCCATTTACCACCTGTGACACTAAGGTATTTCAAATAAACACACACACAGTATTAGTCCCACTGTCTTCACAGACACCCTCGGGGCTGCCCCAGGAGCAAGCAGTATTCATTCCAGCCCAGAAACCAGCAGCAAGTTTCACAAAGCGTCACAAGGTCACTCCC
This sequence comes from Irena cyanogastra, assembly GCA_013397155.1. Classification (NCBI taxonomy): domain Eukaryota; kingdom Metazoa; phylum Chordata; class Aves; order Passeriformes; family Irenidae; genus Irena; species Irena cyanogastra. The sequence continues at coordinate 364,843 of VWZV01011466.1, forward strand.
TGCTTCACTCCCACCGCAGGAAGAACCTTGTTTCAGCCCATCACTGCAGTGAATCCACCAATCCAGCAATCTCCAGCCACTTCACACTGGGAAAAGGCCAGCATTTCACAGCCTTGTTTTTACGCAGACTGGGAGAAAAGCTCAGCTTGTTGCAGGGCATGTTGCAGGCAGATACTCTTCACTATCTGAGGAAAACACTTAAAATTCCAGGTTGTGAAATGCTCCTTGACCTTGGCAGTGTAACGTGCAGCTGCAGAGGGATTCCATTTCCTCAGGGATCCAGCACAGCAAGGCCACGGCCCTGACAGCACGGGGATCCAGAAGCCCTGGGCAGCTCCTGGGCCTCACCTGGGCTACCAACGGCCAAGTCTGGGGCAGCCTGAGGCTTAAACCAAAACTACAGATGCTCCTTGGCACAGCAGCAGCAGCAGCTGGATAGAGACAATTGCCTTTCACCACCAGCTTACATTCTGTCAGCTAAACGTGATCTGTAGGAAGATACTTCCAACAAATCAAGAATTCCATAAGGGATCAAAATTCTAAACATAAATACAATTAAAGCCTTCTAATATTAATGCACACTTTTTATTATATTAAAATCAGGCAATGGTCTGATACAATAAAAAGGCTGCTTATGGAATACTGTTATGTTAAACTTTCAGTACAGAGGATGTTAAATCCTTACAACTAATATTTTCCTCAGAAGTTAATGGAAACATCAATTGTTCATTGACTTGACAGCTGCTGCTTTAAAATGTGTTTATTTTTACTCTTTTCTTTTTTTCCTTATTTTTTCTTTTTTTTTTTTTTTTTTTTACAAAAACATTGAATTTTTCATAAAACTTAGGACACACTAGGTTGGTTTCCTGTAAGCTTGCATCCACATTGCAGCAGTTAGTGGTCCGGAACAGTAAACCAGAAAAGGCAGTGATTTGCCAGGATGCAAAGCCAGTCAAGGTCCTTAATCTGCTGTGCCACCGCTTCCCCAAAATCTTCACTGAAGAGATTTCCAAGACTTACAGAACCCTAATAAAATCTACCACCCGGATTTGATTTGTCTGTGGCTGTCACATCTTTAGAAGGGGCAAACGCAAGTGCAACATCTGTTAATGAACATTCTTAGGTCAATCCAAAGCACCAAAATACAGTGATTTGAGGGTACCTGGAGTGTGTTCAGAATCTCTACGTGCAGAGTCTCCCCCACTGAAGTTTGGCAGCAGAAGGTTTGGGCAATCCTGGTAAATTACTGCTCTTTTCCTCAAATCAAAGCCTATCTAAGAGCACGGCCGTGGCCAGCTTGGCGGTGTGGCAGCAGTGCTGGAGGGAAGGGAAAACCCACGTTTGCCAGCAGAACAGATACTCTTGTTTCCCAGGCTGGTGAAGATTAATTTGTTGCAAAACCAAAATGATAAGCAGGAGGGAACAGGTCAAGTTATTGCCCCGATGCTCACCCCTGGGCCAGGGGTGAGAAGAGTCACCAAGAGGGGCAAAAAGAAAGCAGCACCCCCACTAAAAAGAGGGGAGGAGGGAAGAGATAAAAAGAACCCTGAATCCCTCACCCAAAGCTCACGTCACTGGTGAGGGGAACAGGAAGAGAAATACAATCTATGCCTTGGCCAAAGGAAAGAAGGAAAGCTTGCCCCAGATTATCAGGGCATTTACAAAAATAATAAAAACCCAAAAACGACCACAGTCACATTCAGCCTTTACTAGAGCGAGCACAAAGGGAGGGATGACTGAGGTTAGCACACATCCCCAGTAGTAGTCCATACAGCCCAGTGTAGCACTGGAAGCAAAAACCTTTGTGTCTACTCTAATAAATAGCCCTGAGCTTCGACTCTATTGCAAAAGACAGAGAAAGAAAAAAAATAACCCAGGCCAGACACACAGCAAGGTGATTGTGGGATGGATCCTTTCACAGTTAAGTTGGATGTGCCACACTGGTCTTGACAGTAATAAATTTAAATAGACTTTTCCTGATACCAGAAGTTCAGCTATGTGGACAGTGGTTACACGACAGGATTATTTGTTATAGCACAACTTATATTTCAAATGAAAAAAAAAATTAGTATCATTTACAGTATCTCAAGAAAAACTTCCTTTGAATGGGAACTTCCTTTCCAGTATTTTGAGGTCTACAAGATGCATCTAGAAAATTTACTACTGTGGAAAATGAAGACAGCTTAAATTGAATAAGGGGGGCATGTTGGTTTTTTTTTTTAATTAATTGCTGTAACATTGTCCTTCAGGTGGCTGAGGAAGTTTCATATTTTCTTTAGACATCATTAGACGCCGAAGCTCTTGCAGAACAACTTTGATACTATAAGAATTCTGCCATTTTGCTAGGACTGATATGGCTCTGGGGTCCACCTAAAACAGACAAAAAGACCATTCCTGTCAGAATTGGTGCACTGGTTACACTTAACTCCCCCCACCCCCAACTAAAGATCCCACATGAAATCTGAGTGGGAGAAATCATAAAAGTTTTCATAGAAGCATGATAAATCTCCACTTGTCCACTTTCCTTCTCCAACAAAGAGCACCACAAGCAATGAGGAGCTAAGCAAGCCACAAATATAAACAAAGCACTGAAGCTGCATAAAAAACCAACATTAAAATGAATAAAAGCAAAAACTTACCACTCCATTAGAACTATTTACTCCATTCATATTAATTTTTGTTACAAATCTTACAAATGGAGGTGCTTCTGGATACTTAGGCCCACATTCTATTTTAAGGCTGTATATTCTGTTTTCATAAATTGTCTGAGGGGAAAAGAAAGGGGGAAACAATTACATCAGTCAGTTCAATAAGCATTTGGTTAAAGCAGTGGCTACTCTAGCAACATGGGAACTACCAAAAGTGTGGGCAGCCATGTAGACACTATGCTGGCTACCTGTTTTGAGTTCATTTTATATTATTCGGAGTATCAAATGTTCCTCCAAGGTAATAAATCCTGCTGGCGTTTGTGCATGGAGCAGAGAACAGCCCTGAGCTGCACGCAGGGCTCGGGGGTCTCTGGAACAGCCACCCCACGTGGGAGCTGGCAGGGGAGCCCTGGCTGTGCACAGGACAGAACATGTGCAGACCAACAAGAAGCTCTGCCAGAGTCACTGCTTCTGAACCAGAGGCTTCTGGTGACAAGGTGACTCCTGTCCTGGCTGTGGGACACCACACACAGCCTGGCAATGCCACACCCATGCAGGACAACTCGGGGCAGCAGCACAGAGAACTCCAGCTCTGCACAGCTGCTCATTTTCCCCACTGGAATCCAGCATAACATCCTCCCACCTGCTACAAGCATGACTGCTTCCCACCCCGAGGGAAACAGGACTTAGCTTTTGTCTCCAGGCAGTATTTCCACATCCTACTAAGAACCAAAATGGCCATAACTGATTACAAGCAGTGTTAAAAGGAGGACAGCAAACAAGAACGGCTGCAAGTCCCCAGGATCTCTCCCAGTACAGTCTGCTGCCTTCAAGCAAGAAGCTCAAAAGAAGTCAGGACACTTCTGGCAAGAAGATCTATATTCCCAAGTGTGTCAGAAAAACAGGAGAGGCAGAGCTGACTCCTCTGCTATCTGCTGTGGTGGTCCTGTAGCCTTGGCTTGCAGCACGACAAGAACTGCAAACTTCCATCAGTGCTGGCAAGGCTGCATGCTCCTGTTCGTACATTTCAATTCCTATTTAATTTTCTAAATTAGATTTCAAGGTTGTTTAAATTTACCATAAAGCCTATGCACACAGTGAGCTTTCTTCACAGCCTTAATGCAGGCTCATTAGCACTCTCCTAATGTTCTAAAATCAAATGCTGTTCTAGAAAACAATTTGGGTACATCATAAACAAATGAAATGCTCGTGACCGGGGAGAGATTAGCAAAGGCAGACAACAAGTAAACAACACTTCTGGGTGAGACAGAAAACACTGCATGTATAATGCCTTCATAATACATGTTCTTGTAGAACCTCACTGTATGTCAAAAAAGGCAACTGACAGAATGGGAACACAGCAGGAACATGATTAAAGGTCTGTAAAGATTTTCACATAATGACCCCTGGAATTACTGAGAAATGATACTGAGGCCAGATGTAGAAGACATCTGCTGTTGTAGGAAGGAGAACTGGCTACCTGCACTCCATCAAAGGTTATTAAAGAAACAGAACAGTGAAACTGGAGACAGCAGACAAGTTCTGGTTTTAGAACACATGCACACATTCAACACACAACTAAGTCCTCAAGTTCACTGCTAGAGTGTGAACCCACAGTTCAGTAGGGCTGGAGGGTAAAGAGAACACAACAATACTCCCACAAAAACCAGCTGCATTGTAAGATGCTGCTTTGGGAGAGGACATTCAGAGAAGAGACTGAAATCACTAAAATTTGAGTTTCCTCAGTCAGCTGAAATTCTACAAGAGCTCCTCAGTACTGCCACAATAAATAAACAGCACCCCATAAACTGAACAGGAACAGCAGAAAAACCAGCACAGAGCATTCCCTGGCACCTGCAGCAGCTCCATTTGTAACCTCACTAGCTGAGGGATTCTGACCCTTGCTGGATTCAAGGGTACAGGACATTAGAATTCTGGGATCTTGAAAGTTATGTCTTACTGCATCTGCAAATATAAAGCAGACAAGTAACAGAACTAACCAGAGAAAGGCACCAAAATGTTTCAAATTATAAGCAACAAACCATATAGATACATGAAACACATTATTATAAAGAACTTCAACATAAATCACTTCCTGAAGTGTTTTTTCACTCATTTGCCTTTTGTTTATTTTCTACTTCAGTGGTGAGGTTAGGAGAAGGGGAAAAGTAACACTACTGTTTTAGTATTTAAATGGATACTTACTCTTGGAGGCCCAATAATCATTCCTGTCCATCTTGTAAGTGTCATATCTTCATCATCTTCAAGGCCCCAGCTAACTGTTCCATCCCCTACTCCCTTCTGACCTTCTTCAAGTTCTTCCAAAAGACGAAAATTACGAGGAACTTTTACTCCTGAAACAATCAGAAAAATATTTTCAGTTGAGAAATCTAGTAAAGAAAAAAAGCTAGAGTAATCTCCCTGATACTTTTGGTCATTTTACAGATCACATTTTGGGCAAAACCATGAAAATACTACTTTTTGAATGACAATATTTCAACATTACAAAAAAGCTATTCCCATATTTAGGTTGGATTTTACAAGCAAAACCAAGGTATCCCCAAATAAATATTCTAGAAGGCTGACAGGCTACATGTTACGGCAGGCAGTAAAATGAAAGGAAATCTCTGTTCCCTCAAAGGTACACCCAGTATTATGGAGCTCTAATTAGCACTTCTCTATATGATTTATAGTATAAAAATGTAGAAGTTTCTACAAAATGACACCATGAGAGGCTTGACAGCAGTCGATTCACTCACAGCTTTAAAAATACCTTTCAAAGCAAATAAAACTCTTTCATAACATTAGTAGGTTAATCTGAAGTTAATTGAAGTGGGCTTTGTCAGCAGCAATAGCATCCTTTGAACTTGTGACCTCCATCACCAAGGAATTCCAGCACTTTGTAATTGCTGGCACATTTCTCCTCAAAACCAACAGCAAAACAGGGAGATTTCCTTCTCCCCGTTCCATTAATGAAAACGATGGCACAGGGAGCTTAGGTGGCACAGCCAGGGTCACACGCCAAGCCCGTGGCCAAGGAGGATCCTGAACTCAGGCCACAGTGGGTCACTGCTCTCCAAGGTACCTGCACCCCGGGCACCACGGAGCAGAAGTGCACTCGAGCCCACTGCTGCTCCTCTGCCTGGGCTCTGTGGGCCAGGTTTTGGTGGTGGGGGGCTGCAGGGCTGGTTCCTGTCAGAAGCTGCTGGAAGCCCCCTCCTTGTGTGTTGGAGCCAATCCTGGGCAGCTCTAGGATGGATCCACTGCTGGCCAAGGCCCAGGCCATCAGCACTGCTGGGATAAAGTGTTTGGGAAGGGACAAAGTCACTGCACAGGAGCAGCTGGAGAAAGGAGTAAGAAAGGAGTAAGGAGTAAGAGGAACAGCTGTGCAGACACCAAGGCCAGTGAAGGACGGGCAGAGATGCCCCTGCAGCCCTGGGGAAGCAGAGATCCACCTGCAGCCCACGGAGCACTCCTTGGCCATGGGCAAAATACAGAGGATCTGGTAGTTTTAAACTCTCCTTTAAATATATTAATGACCTAAGGAATCTTAATGGCAGAGATGATTTTGCTGCACCATCAGAGGTGTCTAAATTTCATTCACTACAAAGCATGCATCAAAGAAACCAAACCAGCAAGTGACTAAAGAAAGTGGATCCACATCTGACATGATCATATCCAAGAACATCTTGGGCAGCAGGGCTCAGTCGTAGCTGCAGCAGCAGCACAGGAAATCATCCAGCAGAGCAGTGCCAGCAGACACCAGACCTGAACTGGCAGAACCAAACCTCCCATCCGGGGGCTGCTGAGCACAGCTCCCTGCCAAATCCCCTTCCAGCCAGACCCTGCCGTTTCCGTGGCTGCTGAGCAACACAAATCTTTGCCTGTGAAAGGAAATGAGTCAGTCGGGGCTGGTAAAGGCATTGCCATGAGACTGCCCAAGCCCCAGACCCTGGGTGGCAACAGGAACTCCTGGGCATCGCTGTCATGTCCCCTGCACGACAAACTCCAGCATTTACTCCCCCACAAAATCTTTAAGTTATGAAGTGTGTATCCTATGTGCACCAGACACATGACGGCTCAAGTCTGCATGTCCCACCTGAGCCATGACAGACGAGCCACCCCGTTTTTAATTCTATTCCCAATGCTCTCCATGCTGCAGTTTGGGGAGGCAGAGCAGCCCAGCCCCAACACCTGGGATAAGAGAGCTGGGGGACACGAGACACAGGGCATGACTTGAAGGACAAGGTACAACCTTTGCTTGCACACACCCCACCTATTTCCCTGTTTTTGCTGCAGTGGATGCACGGGAGAGCTGCTGATGGGGAATGACTCACAGCTAAACTGCTGTCTGGGCTCCAGCCTGCCTGCTCATGCCCTGGGAAAAAAAAGGCCAGAGGAGAAGGGCAAACACAAGGTCCTTCTGGAGGGGGCCCAGCAGCTCTTCTCCAGGGCAGGTGGTGGCAGAGAGGAAACCCTGAGGCTGTTAGGAGAACCCCAGCCTGAGCAGCCATCAGCTGGAGTCAGGGGAAGACCAAAGTCTGGCCTGAATGAGTCACATGAATGCCAAAAAATGCTCTCATTTCCACACCACAACATCACAATGCTTAACAAGCATCCTCTCTGTGTCCCTGCCTCTCTCCTTGATAGCATCACTTCATAGTTATCAGTAGTGCAGAGACAATTTACGGATATTTACTTAGACCAAACGAAATAACCCAGGAGGAATCAGCTTTATAGCAGACACAGGCCACACACCAAAGAAGAAAAGCAAAAATATTGCCTGTACACCCTTCCTCTGAGCATCATCTCTGAGTGATCCCTCTGAGCATCACGCCCTGTTCACTGAGGCAAGCAGGAATCTTTAAGTGAGCATGTAATTAAAAATGACATCACCACGTACATATTCGAGCAGGCCACAACCAAGACTGAGAGGCAGCCTTAGTTCTGACATTTGCCACCAGAGCTGGGCTTGGCTTTACAACCTTATGGGAAGAGAAGGCAACTTAATTGCTGAGCTCTCCCCAGATACAGCTGCTCTGATTCAGCATGAATCCAGCATGAATCAGAGCCATAAAAGAGTCACACAGGATATCAGAGCTCTTTGGCAAGTGTGAGGTCTCCAGAGAGCTGGCGAGTCATATCGCGTGTGCACATGGAAATCGCTGACAGGGATGAGTGCTCACCCCACAGGAACGGCTCCCTGAGAGCTCTGCCGGGGCAGCATGGCAAGGGGTGCCCAAAGGGAAGGGCACGGATTTGAGTTTTATGCACTTCAAAGAAAATAAAATGATCGTGGCAGATAACGGGTAATTTTACAAGAGATGACCCAGTCCAACAGCACTGCTGCTTTCTAAACATGTTTTACCCCTGTTCTAAAGCTCAGGGTGTAACATGAAGGACCATCACCTCAGCTACTACAGAAGGTGGCAATTCAGCTCCCTCCTGACACATTCTCAGGAAATTCATTCAACAGAAAGAGAATTACACATATTAATATAAAAGATTATGCCCATATGACCATAAATGCTTTTACAAATAAACTTCACTTAAGCGAGGCAGAATAAAGACCAGATTTGATCTTCTGGTCAGTCTGGAAAGATGCACCAGGCCATTAAGCCAGCCCCATCTCCTCCTCATTTGCAGGGGCCTGGAGCACTCATGGTCTGCTACCACATCCTGCTGGGACCCGAACCTCAGAAGCCACACCAACTTTATCACTTGTGATCATACACAAACACATCACCATTGTATTTGCTGTCCACCAAGATTCCTAGAAAGTGGCCAGATCTGCCCTAGGCATACACAGTACTTGCCAACTAATGTCTGTGCTGAAGCACGGCAGCTGCAGAGACAGAGGATGTCCTGTGCCCCCTGACAGCACCAGGAGTCCCTAGGGTTTCCTCCTCCCACCCCCCAATAAACACCTTGCATAACCCTCTCAGTGTAGCAGTGGAGACTTCCACAGCAGTAACCAAACCAACCTGTTTTTTAAGAGCCCTTCATTTAACACAAGAAAGTCTAAATAAAGTGAGAGGCAATTAAAAAGTAATCAGCTTGTCTAAAGTACTTTCAGTTATGCATTTTAATTTAGCCTTCGCTATGGTTCAAGATGACTCTCAAATAGCAGCTTCATTTGAAACATAAATATAGTAATATCTCAGTAACTGCTTCACTTGTAGCTTGCTTAACCTCACAGAAATTCTCCCAGAAATGGAACTGAAAACATATTTCAGAGCAAAAGGAGATATTCACTATTAATCACAATGGCAAACCAGTGAAAGCTGAATCGTAACTGTATGGACTAGGCAAGCTCTCCGGTGGCAGATCTGAACCATCCTTCTCAAAGCACATCCTTCAGCAATGTGTATTTGCCAAGTTCACCAGCTACAAACTGTTAAGGAAATAATTTTATGGCAGCTGGAGAGGAGAACTGAAGCACAGACTGTACTTCATGGAGCTCAGAGTTGCAGTTAAGAAGCTGTGTGACCTCGTGACATCCTCTTCAGCCTTCAACCAAATCAGAACCTTGTGTTTTCCTTGTCAGAAACTTCCCTGGCACCTCACAACCCAGCTGTTTGTAAACCAATGACTTGCAAGGCAGAGCCAGCACACTGAAATGGGGACAAAAGGAGTCTGACCTGGTCAGAATCCCACTAAAGCAACAACACAATTATCCTGAAAGACAGTTAAGTGCCAGCTTGGACTTTTAAAGATCTTAAAGCACTCTCAGATTTACCTTTTAATACAGCACTACTGAAGATACAGATATACAACTGAATATGTTGATCTTATCAGGCTGAGATTTTTCTCATCTTACTCACAGACTACACTTTTCCATCTCCATTTTCCTCAGCTGCATAGCCAAAGCAATTTCACATCCAGAGACCTTGTGAGGCTGAGACCAGCACTGTGAAACCAGGCAGGCCCTGTGCCTTCGGGGGAGATCCTCTCCTCCAATCCTTCTGATCAGTGACAGAAGAACAAAAAATACACCTCTCAAAACCTTCAACAACACGTTTCTCTCTCCTTTCTAAAGTGAGATCGACTTACAAGCATTTCTCTTCAGGACTAAAGCACAGGCACAGGGCACAGCACACCTCAGCAAAGCACCCAGAAAATGGGGCTCCAAGGAGAGGAACTGTCTTTTACTGAAGGTTTTTCCACATCTTCACTGGTAACAAGCAACTTGGCCTTTCTGAGTAATTTAAACTCAGCTTTCTATACTAGTTCCTGATTTACAGTAACTCAAGTGAGCTGAAATCCAACAGCTTTAAACACCTCTGCTGCTCAATACATTGAAGTGCTTTCTGTTGCTTGTTTCTGTGTATTTGATATTCAGACTTACTTACATCCTTTCCAGTCTGTGTTTCATGTCTTTGCATTGACTGCAGATAATGAATTGGACAACTTATCCTTGCAGCACTGGGACTGTAAAAAATACACGAGTCATTCCTTGTCACAACGATATATAAAGTTTCTGAAGTGATGGAATACTTAAAACCAAATAAAAGGCTTTCAAGCAATTGTCACAAAAGCTTTCAGGAGACAGGAACTTTGGATTTCTTGCATTGTCTTTACAGTCACAATTTCCACTCTGATGATGCAGACAGGTACCGAGATATTTTGCAGACACAAAAATAACTTCCTGTGCACTTCAACAATCTGAAGTGTCTTCTGTTCTCTGCAAGCTTCAGCACTGGTTCTACCTTTCAATCATTTAGGCAGGTTCCTTGGAAAGAGGTCACTAAGACATCAGTCTGAGGGGCCCAGGTACAGGCACAGGCAGGGTCACACACAGCCCCAGGTACAGGTACAGGCAGGGTCACACACAGCCCCAGGTACAGGTACAGGCACAGGCAGGGTCACACACAGCCCCAGGCACAGGTACAGGCACAGACAGGGTCACACACAGCCCCAGGTACAGGCACAGGCACAGGCACAGACAGGGTCACACACAGCCCCAGGCACAGGTACAGGCACAGGCTCAGCTCACACCCAGGGGGATGGGGCACAAACCATCAGTAACTGTGGCTCCTCTTGCAGGAGCTGAACAACACCCTCACAACCCGAAAATCCCAACTTTCACACCCTCACCAAATGTGTCAGTGTTACACCTGCCAGGGTCCTCACTTGTCCATGTCTGTAATACACTAATTAGTACTGTTCTCAGCCAGAATGCTGCTTTTTAAACATATTACGTAATTTATATCATTGAAGATGAAAATATTCAATTCAGTATAATCTTGCAGGAGTGTTGCACTCTTTACCTTTCTATTCAATCTACTGCAGCCTTCTATTACAGCACACAAAGCTCTGCCATCAGCTCCTCTGGCACTATTTCATGTGCTCTTACAGTCCATCTTATTTGAGAATGCAGAATACATCTTGCATTTTCTCTTCCATTACTTTTCCCCTACCCTTGAGTCTTTCACTTACAGCCCCAGAGATCCCTTGTGCTGGCAATGCTTCCTTTGAGATGAGGATGACTGCTGGCACTCCAAGGAGCCATCCTGGGGCACCTGCAAGGCAGGAGCACCTGCACTGTACAATACTCCCACTGCACCTCTCCTGTGCTTTTCACGAGCATCCCCTGGAGTTTACAGGGATGTTTCAGGGCCCCCAGCAGTTAGAAACAGACACTTTTAATACACTGCACTAACCCAAATCTGCGCTCTCCACTGCTAGGAGCATTAAGCCACATGTACCAGCACTGTCACAGCCATACACCCAATGACTGGTTCTTCTGCAACTCTCCACCTTCCCCAGACTTGGAAAAACTTAGATCTGGGCAAACCATTTTACTAATCAGCACTTCCAGGCTATTGGTAAACACAGTGCCTCACAGCCCTGCAACAGACCCACTAAACTGAACTGTGAGAGAAAAGTGGGTTAAGTGAGGTCATTAAACCTTTCCCAGGGTGAAAGCTAGAGACACACAACCCCCCAGGCCAGCATGGCTGGGTTTTGACTCATTATAAAACCCAAATGTGCAAGACAGCAGTGTGGTTCAAGGCCTGTCATGCAACTGCAGCCCAGCCAGTGCAGGAGCCCCTGAGGAACCCTTGGATTCCTGCTAGATCACCTCTGGTAGCTGAGCATTCCTGCAGGACATCTCAGTCTGTAGGATGGACACACACACACACACACACACAGTGGGGTCTCCTAGGAACAGCCTTATTAAAATCATTAAAGTCAACCCTTTCTTTTTATTCATATAGTAATGGGATGAGTGGGAAACCCACATCATCAGCAACACAGGATTAGGATTCCCCTCTCTCAGTGCTACAGACAGACCTCACATCCTAAGATTCCTTCTAGGCCAAGGGCTGGGTTTTTCCCCTCATTAATAGTTTCTACCCGCTTAATAGATACAAATATCTAATCTGTCTACCTGTCTAATTGTCAGGACCAGCCCTATGACTTTTTTAGGTCACAGGGACATTTGTTACCACTTCTTCCTCCGGGTCAGTAGCTGCTTTTGAAGACAGATAAGCACTTTTCATCTTCAATATGTGTTTAGGCTCCATTGCTAAACCACCATGAACTCAAGATATCACATCTGCTCCAGGGTTTTACAGACAGATACGAACACATTAAGACTCCACAAATCAAGTTTCAGCAAACTGTGCTTCCCAGATGAGTGAAGGCAGTTTCCCAAGCCCCCAGCGAGGGGTCAGCAGTGGACAGAGAGGAGGTGTGACTCCAGCCCCCCTGCCTGTGCCAGGCCACGCCTTCACCGCAGGGCAGCAGGGACCCACACGGCCTGCTCTGCAGTGCCACTGCCAGCACCCGGGGCACGGGACAATCCCCGTCCTTTCCCAGCACTGCTCTGAGGCAGCCCACGAGCGACAGCCCCAGCTCCCAGCCACGGAGCTGCCTCGGTCCTCACTGCAGCCAGCAGTGCTCCTGGGAACCACCCCGGAGCAGCTGCAGAGCCCACGCTGCACACAGGACACCGGGGGCCCTGCTCCCAGCGCTGGGGACACCAGACAGCTGTCACAAACCCAGGGGACAACGGGAACAACGCAGCAGACACAAGGTGGCCAGCAGATGCCCGGTAACAGCAGCCTGTCCCAAAGGCCGTGCTGGGGCTGTCACTGCAGCACAGCCCCTTGCCACACGTGCCCCTCCACGAGCACCTAACAATTCACCCACAGAGCTGCACTGCCTTGAGAAGGAACGTCTCTGCCTTGTTCTTCCAGCCAAACACAAAACGCAAGGTCAGCAGCTTGAAAGGATCACCGAGAGCGCAGAGCAGGCAGGAGAGCGTGGCCTAACCGGGAACAAGAGTCCCTTCCCTTCTTCCCAGCGACAGCTTCTGGGTCTTCAGTCAGCTCCTCAACACCTTCAAACACAGACCTGCAGCACAATTCTCAGGACAGCAACCACTGCACTTAATCAAGTTTTTATTAGCTTGATTAATATGAATTATGTGCACTGTGATGGTTATCCTTAAAATCTGAGTGGTCACTGACAAAGAACTACCTGCAAAAAAACCCCTCCAAAATACTGCCATTATATTCCCACTAGTCATGTTCTGGTGAGCACACAGTGAAACTTTGGAGGGTGCAATTTGAAAACGAGCACCACAGGGCACATGTGAAACCCACCATAGACTAGGAAAACAGGAAAATGAAACTGCCTGAACAGAACTGATTTACTCGATCTGTTGAAGTTCATTAGAGGATGTCAACAGAAAAAAAAGCTCACTCCAAATCTAGTTGCAGTATCTCTGTTTAATATGTAATAATAAATGCAAAAGGAGAGTGTGTGTAACTACTTTAAGCTGGTGTGGAGCAGGTCTGAAGGGAATAAAAAATTCGCTGCCTTCTCGGAGCACACACGTCCTGACGCGGGAGTTGCACGCTTCTCGCGGAACAGAGAGAGGCTATTAGCCAAAAAGGCTTTTAAAGCGCCCGATCGCACTCGCGGAACTCAGCCACGGCCTGGGGACAACCGAGAGGAGAGCACCGGGGTCAGCCCTGGCCGCACGGAACGGGCCAGGAGGGGAGCACGGCAGGACAGGAGCCTGAACGGCGGCCCGGGCCCCGGGGCCCGCCCGGCCCAGCCGCGGCCCGGTTCCGGCGCGCCGGGACACGCGTCCCGCAGGGCCCGGGCGGCCCCGCTCTCCT
>VWZV01011466.1:378695-397123 GCA_013397155.1 Irena cyanogastra
GGCCCCGGGGCCCCGGGACGCCAGCGCCATGTCGGGCCTGTAACACTCCTTACAGTCCGGCCCAGCTTCCCCCAGCCCGCTCCCCTTCGTGCATAATACGAAAAGAAAGTTAAAAGAAATGGGGAGGAAATGAGTCCTGCTTCACTTAGCTTTGCAACACATGGTCAAAAAACGGAGCCCCAAAACGTCCTATGAAAGTATCCAGGAGCAATTACGAAGCAAAACCTTTTGGAGGCCCATGGCAGCTCAAGCCCCGTCCCGCAGTGAGCCCTCCCAGACTCAGCTTTAAGCAGAGACGGGAACCGTCAATCGTTCTTGGCAGCTGCTTTAAAACAGCAACGCTGCTTTAGCGGCCGGCTTTTATTTCACCTGGGAGCATTTCACTCCAGCCACGGCTGAGCACGGGCTGCCCGAAAGCGGCAGGAAGAAAAGAAAAAGGCAGTAGGAAGAAAAGAAAAGAAAAAGGCGGCCGGACAAGGCAGCCGGAGCAGCCAGAGGGCCCGAGAGCCCAGCTGGGCAGCACAGCGGGAGAGCCGGGGCTGGTGGCGGCAGGCAGAGCCCCTGGCCCAGCAGGATGGATGGTTATCCCAAAAGCTTTGGGATGAAGAGCAGGATGGATGGTTATCCCAAAAGCTTTGGGATGAAGAGCAGGATGGATGGTTATCCCAAAAGCTTTGGGATGATGAGCAGGATGGATGGTTATCCCAAAAGCTTTGGGATGATGAGCAGGGTGGATGGCTCTCCCAGCAGCTCTGGGATGATGAGCAGGGTGGATGGCTCTCCCAGCAGCTCTGGGATGATGAGCAGGGTGGATGGCTCTCCCAGCAGCTCTGGGATGATGAGCAGGGTGGATGGCTCTCCCAGCAGCTCTGGGATGATGAGCAGGGTGGATGGCTCTCCCAGCAGCTCTGGGATGATGAGCAGGGTGGATGGCTCTCCCAGCAGCTCTGGGATGATGAGCAGGGTGGATGGCTCTCCCAGCAGCTCTGGGATGATGAGCAGGGTGGATGGCTCTCCCAGCAGCTCTGGGATGATGAGCAGGGTGGATGGCTCTCCCAGCAGCTCTGGGATGATGAGCAGGGTGGATGGCTCTCCCAGCAGCTCTGGGATGATGAGCAGGGTGGATGGCTCTCCCAGCAGCTCTGGGATGATGAGCAGGGTGGATGGCTCTCCCAGCAGCTCTGGGATGATGAGCAGGGTGGATGGCTCTCCCCATAGCTCTGGGATGATGAGCAGGGTGGATGGCTCTCCCCATAGCTCTGGGATGATGAGCAGGGTGGATGGCTCTCCCAGCAGCCCTGGGATGATGAGCAGGGTGGATGGCTCTCCCAGCAGCTCTGGGATGATGAGCAGGGTGGATGGCTCTCCCCATAGCTCTGGGATGATGAGCAGGGTGGATGGCTCTCCCCATAGCTCTGGGATGATGAGCAGGGTGGATGGCTCTCCCAGCAGCCCTGGGATGATGAGCAGGGTGGATGGCTCTCCCAGCAGCTCTGGGATGATGAGCAGCATGGATGGCTCTCCCAGCAGCCCTGGGATGATGAGCAGGGTGGATGGCTCTCCCAGCAGCTCTGGGGTGTGTGGTGGGTGACTCATTTCACACCCTTCCATCCGGCATTCCCCTCCCCCTTTTCGGCTGCAAAGTCGTCCCAGGAGGATTGCAGAGACAGGCACCACACCTGAGCCAAAATCTCCAAGTGGGATTTTGAGGCACTTTGCAGTAATTTTCCTCAGTTTACTACAGCACAACACTTCCCTGTGCAGCCGTGTCCCCAGACAGCTCTGTCTGCGGGGCTTCTGCAGTGCAGATCACTCCTGCTCCTGGGATGGATGTAGGGAATCACTCCTGAACCGCTCCTGGGAGGGATGTAAGGGATCACTCTTGCTCCTCCAAGGCCCTCCTTGATCCACTCATGAAGGGCCTGGCAATAGCTGGAGGCGTGAGAGTCCTTCTGAGGGTCCAGAGAATAGCAGCCTGACCAGAGTTCTCTGTGGAGGTGAGACTGAAATCAGAGAGCTTTTAAAAGCATTTAAAAGCATTGAACTGAAAGGCAGGCCATCCATCCCTGATACCTTATCCTGCTTCAGCTCTAATCTGTTCCTAATCAACTTAAGACAAATTTTCTTAAGCCAGATTTACAGCTGTCAGGAAGGATCCACGCAGCCTTTTGCTCCAGAATTGCCATGTTGATTTTGTGGGAGCATGCACATCTTTGAACGGGTGGAACAGGGACCTTGGGAGCCACGTCGAGTGTGGGGTCACGGAGCCAGGGCTGCCCCAGGAGCCCAGCACAGCATCCATGTGGAAAAAGCATCTGGAGATTAACTCCGTCCCAGTTTCTCATAATTAAGCAAGATTAACAGATAAATAGTCCCAGCAGCCACCAGTATCAGTAGCTCAGATTTGTTTCCAGTAAGGCAACAGCGGCCAAGAGAGGTTTGGGCAGCAGCAATGCCTTAAACAGCACTTTGGAAGTACAAATTCTGGTGATTTGTGTCCCAAATCCATTTGTTCCATCCACTGCACCACTGCTGTTCACTTGGCATTTAAACCTGCAGTGAAAAGAGCTCTCAGAGGACCCAGTGCTTCAGGCTAATTTTCACAAGAGCCCTGAACATCCACCAAGTTCTGTCCAGAGTTCTCCAGAATCAACTGAAGGCATTTTGGGACTCTTGCTGAAGTGGAAGAGTTCACTAATGCCAAAGCTGCATGGAGACCTGGTAGTGACTGTGGCAATAGGAACAGAAAACAGTTTTGTGTAATGGCATAAAGTTCTCCAAGGGTCTGAACACTTGTATGAAGTACTTTGTGATCAAGGAACCAACTGTGATTTTAATCTGCAGAACCCAGCTCAGAAGCATCTGCATTCAGCATTTCCCGCTGAAGGAGAGTTGCCAGGTCCCAACTCATTCAGAATCCATCCACCAGATCTGAAGAAGTGGAGATCAAGGTCAGTCTAACCCTAGGACTCAAAACCATCTTACCCTGCTCTTCAGCAAGAGGCAGTTTGAATTTAACACAATTTACAGCTAGAGGAGGGAACATAGCTTACATTTGATCATCAGTAAGCTTTCAGTCAGGCAAGAATTGAACAAGATCCAAATCACATTAACCCGATAAAGTGCCTCTTGGATGTTTTTAGAAATTTCTTCATCCCAATTCAGTTGGGGTTACTCCTTTGCATCCAGAGCAGAACGAATGACTTACACTTCTTGAAAGGTGTAGAAGTCTGGTATAACATAGTGCCAGGCTCCTAAAACACTGGCAGATGATCACTCCAACCCAAACACGCCGTGACAGGCTGCCAGGTGTCTCAGGTGTGGGACTGCATGAGGTGTTGTGCAACCACTGATCCAGCTCTTGCACTAAGTGCTGCCAGTGCAGCAATGAAAAACAGCAACAAGACTTGAACATGATTAGTATTATCCAACTGCTTTGTTATAAATATATTATATACATTCAAACATCACATTAAAATATTATTCCATTACACCAGAAGAGATTAAGGCTTTATATTATTTACAGAAACAAGCAAGCACCTTAAAAAAATAAAAAGAACAAAACACCAGTCATTGACATTTCCCTTCTAACATTACGAGTTGATACCTTGAGCTCTTGAATACAGCTATTTGCAGTGTGCTCAATGCTAGAACTATTTCAAACATTTATTTTCAGGGTAGGAAACACTTAATAGAAGACTCAGCAGTGAGCACTCCACGCGAACAGACACATGTGTTGTAGGGTGCCCTCCCTCTCCTCAGAGGCTCCTGAAGTTGAAGGCTTATGGAGAAACTGCTCAATTCCACGTGGAGAGTAGAACAATTTTGTTTTAAGGGAATCTGAAGACACTTGAGGATTGGTGGCCCCTGGAGGAGCGGGATTCTCAGTCTGTTCCACATGACATCAATGGGGTTGAACATGATAGAGAAGACAGAGCTGTACGACGATCAATCACCGAGTGCATTGAGCAGTCATGATTTTATAGGCTTCCATTGCTCCCCCCACTGTTCTCATGCAGTGCCCTTGCACTCCAACACCAAGTGACAAACCTGTCACCGCTCTCCCTGTAGGTCTTAGGCAACAAGCTGTTTTGGAAGTGTTCAGTAATGTTGATACAACACACGTTTCCTACGCCCCCACGTCCCCCTGGAGTGCCCGCGGTGCCGCTGGCGTGCCCGGTACCTCACGGATACAGCGACGAAGCAAGTTCTAAGGTGTAAGCAGACATGGCTACACAGAAAGGTGCTCAGTGAGAGTAATCATCTTCATTTCAAGTATTGTTTTAAGAATTAGTTCTTTTCGTTGCAGTCTGTGTTAGCACTTTTAGTTTGTGCTTTAGAGTCTGTTATTTCTTTGCAGGTCTTGATTTGGCTGATGGCTTTATTTTTTTTTTTTCTTTTAAAAACAACATTGGCAACAAGTTAAGGATTGCAGAAGGCTGGCAGAAGTTATTTGATTTTCTGAGCCCATTTCATGTCATCTGCTCTTGGCTTCTCCCCAGTAAGTCCTTGGATGATGTTCTCCAAACATCTCCAAAATCTTATCTTCTCTAACGGATAATTCAGCCAACCTAAGGGATTGCGAAGGAAAAAGAGGATTAGTTTGTCATAGCATCCAAAGTTCAACGTTTTTTTAATGAGAACAAAAAGCAACCAGCCCAATACTGCTAATAATTGTCAGGCTTAAACTCCCAGGACATAGCAGGACTTAAAAATAGTTCTTTGGGTGGCAAGATTTTTGCCACCATCTGTCAAGTCAGGCTTCTTAATTGTACCATGTTTCTACACGACATTCTGCTAATGGGCATTAGATTTTTTTCTTGGCAGAGGTTTCAAAACCCACACAAACCATTTGTTGAAGCCAATGACAGAATGAAGAACCAGAGTGGTTTGTTTCCAGCTGTCTGATTAACTTGATAACTTATTTAGGACCATGCAACACTGGAGACTGAGCATTCCCACCTGTACAGATATAAAAGGAAGCTACAGCTTTCTGCAAACCTGTCCACTGCTTTGAGTCAGAATGAGTGGATGCTGAAAATCCAGAAGCCTGGCTTTCAGAAATGAGCATTCCAGACCAGCTGCAGACATTCTGCTCTTTTGAAGGAACAGCAGCTTTAGTGAACAAGCCCCATGAGTGGCCTGAGCTCACCAAGGCCCAGGCAATCGGATCTCAGCACGCTGACTGCTCCCTCAGGCTCCGAGTTCCCTGCAGCTCATCACAAACCTTCCCCCACACTTTTCATGCAAAAACCCAAGTGCAGTTTTCCCAAGAGCTCGTGAGAGCTCTGCAGTGTCTCAGAGCTGCCCTGGGCAGGGGGCAGTACCCGTGGTGATGCAGAAGTAGGTCTCGTGCGGGGACACGTGGTGGATCCTGTGGTGTTTCCGGGGCAGGATGATGTGCCAGTCCTGGAGGAATATCACCCAGCGTGGAAGGCCAAAGTACGTGTGGGACCACTTGTGGATCTGGTTGGTCATGGTTATGAAGATGATGAGGGCAAAGACGTAACACTCCCAGGGACAGGTCTCACACAGCGCCTCTGCAAAACACCACGGGCAGCTGGGAACAGCAGCTCTGGAAAGGCACACCTCTGCCAGGAAAGTGTCCTGCCCAGCCAGAGCTGCCTGCTGCTGCAGGAACTGACAAAGGCCTCACCAAAGCTGCTTTGGCAAAAGTGTCACAGGAGCCAGTGAGCCACAAGCAATTCCCAAATGTCACAAGACAGGCTGGGAAGTACCAGAGTCTGTCACCACACCATAAACAGGAAGTCAAACTGAGTTTACCATCTATAAAATTAATTTGATCCTTTAGTACTTGACTTCTGGTTTGCACATAAAGTACTTGTGCACAGAGATGAAGCATTGTTTTGTGTTACACACTTCGGAACAATGAGTTTCCCCAGACCTTCACAGCTTGGTCCCTCTTACAAAAGGAGTATTGAGCATAACTTCTAATCTTCCTTGCACAACTCCCCAGCCCCAGATTCTCTGCTGAGCTGGAGAACCTCACTGTGCCACCTTTTGCCACTACACCTCAAAGGAAAGAAAGTTTCCCTCCCTCCTGCCAGAAACACCATGCTTCCAACAGCTATTTCTTGTTATATCACATCCCTGGATTTCTCCAAACCTCACACAGACAAATATTCATTCAATAGAAACAAGAACACTAAATCCACAGCAGTCACAAGTAACAGCTTACCTGGGGAGAAAGAAACAAATTTGTATGCCATGTTTGCCAAGGGGACCAGTGTCATGAAGCAGTTGTCTCCATTGGTCTCTATGAAATCGTGTCTGGTAATTGCTGTGGGGTCAATATGGTGCTCCCTAAAGGGCCTGATGAAAGCCTGGGAAAACAATTGGATAAACACAATATCACACTCAACAGTGGTCTTGGAAAAGAAAAATATTACAAAAAAATAGTCCAAACAAACACAAACCCCCTCCACACACTTCAAATTTGATGACTGAGTTGAAGAGAGTTCCATAGTACAAAGCATGTAAACAGGATTCAAACTTTTGTCATGACAACACTTCAGATCATTTGATTTACACTTGAAAAGCAATTCAGTTCCCACACACAAATCCAAGTTTTCTTTGCTTTTCAGTTTTCTTCTTCTAAATTTTCACTTCAGACCTTTAGCATGTAATCTTAAAAACAAAGCATCAGCACCCTAATTTCACAGGCAAAATAAGCCTGTGAAATTCACTTGCTAAGCAGAATCAACCAAGGGAAAAAAAAAACCACTAAAAACATTAGGATTCAGCCTACCATATTTATGGGCTACAGATGCCAGCACTAACAGACTAAATGCAAATTAAATGACTGGACAAAGCAGTGGAAGACAACCAGACTATACAGAAGTCACCTCTAGGAGCAGAAATCACATCTGAACACACAGAGCAATTGTTTTACTGTGTGGGACACTCAAACCAGTTACTGATTTGCCTTTAACACTTCCAGCATGTCCAGCCTGTGCAAAGGTGTCCTGAGCAGCCTCAGCTTGTGGTTATTTAGTGCAGAGTCTCTAGCAGTAGGGTTTTTAAAAGTTATTTAAACGGTGGTCCAGAGATACAGGGGGTTCAAGACTACTAAGTCTATTGAAGGTGAACAAAAGCCAACTCAACAGTTTTAATTCTGCTGTTGTAGTTCGTGTAACTCTGGATAATAACAAGGAATAGCTCACTTTTTTAAAAAACAACAATCCTCCTAATATTGCACTGTGAGGAGTAATTAACAGTAGCTATTAAGAAATTTAATTAAGAAAACAGATTGTTGCTTACTACAGAAGCCAGTGCACCTTCCACTAAGCTGCAGGTGTATAATACATATCAAATTAAATCTTCAGTCACCACCATTCTAATATTACTGTGTTACACCAGGGGCCCACAGAAGAGGGAACTGGGAAGAGTCTCCCTGGAGCAGCCTCACATTTCACGAATTTTTAGGAGTTCAGCTGCAGGGATAACTCTCCAAACCTGTGCTCCTGACCTTCTGAACATGCACAGTGCCCAGGTTCCAACACTTGTGCTGTCACAGGCCGTTCCCACAGAGCCTGAAAGGTCTGCAAACACTGGCACTGCAGTGCTGCCAGCCTCAAGGCAGGTGACAAAATGGAGCAGTGCCACCTTGCACGTGCCCCCCAGGCCAGGTGCAAACACGGCCCTGCCCCAGCAGTGCCCAGGCCGTTCCCTGGGCTGGCTGTGGCACAGAGCCCAGCTCGGCTGGGAGCACTGGCAGTGCTGCAGAAAGGCACTTCAGAGCTTTTTCAAGCTTAAGAATAACAATCTCAAACCTTTCCAACGATGGGTAGCTCCACAGATCCCCAGGTGTCTGCTCCCCAGTGGAACAGTCCTGAGAGGAAGTCGGCCGTAATAACTCCTGCAACTTGAATGAGAGAGAGAAAGTCACACAAACACAGCATTTTTACTGACTCGGTCACATCTTAGTCTTGCTTTACACGTTTACTTGTTTATCTGCCTCTAACTTGGATATTTACAACCACATGAGATCTACCCAGTCTGAATAAACATACAGTCAGGCAAACAGTAAAAAGAGGTTAGCAAGACACCATTTGGACAGCAGCAATCTTCATTAAGTCTGTATTTGTGTTTAGCTCATCTCCTACAGAACAGAAATACCTCCCCTAGTGGGTACCTTTTGCTTGGCTGACCCCTCACCTCTGCAGTCCTTCCTGTCACCTTTCATTTTCAGAAAGGGAGAAGAAACAAAAAAGCTCTTTTCATATTATAAATCAGCCCCTGCTGTTGAATCCATCATCCAGTTGGCCCAAACTCAAATGCAGCAGGAGACACTTCATTCTTTATCTACCCCCTTATTACACTGAAGACAGCTTATTTTTTGAGCAGTAAATTCTGTGCATTTGTTGTTGTTTCAGACCACACATGCAGGCTACAGCAAGAGCGGGTGGGACACAATAGCGTTTAGATCTGCTCTCAGCAGCTGAAAGGGCAAGCAGCCTGGGTTCAGGGGAAGATATCCAAACAACACTTCTCTTTGCAACAACTCAAATGCCATTCTCACCGAGTCAATGCCCTCATTAGCCTGCCTCGCCTCCAGCTTCTGCATCATCTGAGTGAAATAACTGCAGGAACAGCAACACAAATTGAGGCAAAATACTGACAGTTCAATAGATGCTCCTCGTGTTGCTTTGATGTCAGCTGGTAAAGGGAAGAATGGAGGGTGCCTGGAGCAGTGCATTATACTAAAGCAATTGGGGAAAAAGCCTAACTACCAGCAATCTTGTTCCAGCTGTACTGCAGCAGGGTGTGCTCTCCCCTCTGCGCCTGTGGAGGGTGAGTTGCAATAAAAGAGAGAGAGCTGTGCCGAGGCTCCACATAAGCAGCATGGTGACACTTGCTGTGTGTCCTGTCCCTGGGCTCAGAGGGCACAGCCCGCTGATGAACTGGGCTCAGCACCCTCACACACCCAGCACTGGCTTCACTGAACACGGCAAGACCAAGGGACAGGAGCTCAGCTGCTGCTCCAAGGTGGCAGAAGATCCTGATGCTCTGTCATCGAGGCTGGGAGGGCGGGAGGAGACTGACAGCCCTGAGCACGGGTGAAATGTTAACCACACAGTCAGAAAAAGCAAGATAACCCCAGCTCAGGTATGGAACTGCAAACGGCGGATTCAACACTCACCAGAAGGCAGCTCAGTGCAGCATTAGCTTTCCTCCAGCTCACTGAGAGAGGGGCGAGCATCGGCCCACCCAGGGGTCATCCCCAAGGAGGAGGCCATGCTCGGGGCACACACGAGGAGGGCAGAAGGACACCAGCTGCAGGACTTGCTCAGAACACTGGGATTTTTTGGTTTGCAGGTAGACTGCAGAATAAGGAGGAAGGAAGGCAGCCCAGCACGCAGGGAACCCAAAGGCACACAAATGGACTCCAGCCAGTCTCCAAGCAAACACTCGAGTGCCACCCACATTTGCTGGAAACGCTGCTCTGTCCCATTTCCCCACGCTTGTGATCCTCTGTGTGGGCACCTCCCAGGCACAGCAGGACCCTCGAACACCAGCTGCCTCTCCCCAGAGCAGGACATGAGGCTGGACAAGCAACTGGCCCAAACACACTGCAGACACAGGGCAGCTCTGTCCCACTCGTGTCCTGCTCAGAAAGCAGGGAATGTGTAGGGTTTGTGACCCAGGGAAGGCCCCCTCCACCTCCTCACTGCTTCAGTGAGCCTGAGAGACAACCTGCAACCTCTGCTCTTGTGGGTGACTCTCAAACCACTTCCCGTGGCCAGGCTGCTCCTGGGGCCCACGGAACGAGGAGGCCCCACAAGAGCTTCGAGAGACAAAACTGCTGTGCATATTTACCATTAAAAGTTGTACTTCACCAAAATTTCATGAGCCGAGCGTAAGCTTGGCTTTGCGTAGGTAGAACGATCAAATTGTAACCTGGAGTCTTACATCAAAGTATACGAAGTTTCCTATTTACTGTAAAAATTCAGTTAGAGTCTCCGGAGAGGAAGAAACCAGGATAACATGTTATTAAATACCGATGCTATTGTGTAACATCGCTGAGAAGTACAGTCATGTTTAATGGGTGACTGTATGAGCTGGCTGAACAGCACTAAAGGGTCGGCGTGGCTAACTTCACAGAGAAAAATATCTTGTTGTCTTTAATACCAATGTACCAAAGTACCAGTTGTGTGTCACTTATATGGTTATGAAAATAAAAAGCCTTAGTCACCTGGAGTCCCCATTTAGTGACTTTCAGTACGGAGGAGCCAGGGGTTTGATATGATGGCAAGTTATGAGGCTAAGATAATCATCCCTGGATGTTTCAATAAGTATAAAGTGTAGCAGCTTGAAAGAGAAAAAAGAAGAGTTCATAAATTTGGCTAATAAAGCTGAGAAACTTTCAGTCAGAACTGGACCTGAGATGCCCACCAGCAGGGCTGGGACAGCAGAGGTATCACTGTAACCAGGCTTTCCAACAAGTCCTGTCTGCAGTGCTGCACTCCAGGGACACCAAGGGCCTGGGCTCTGTCACATCAGCTCCCCTGGCAAAGCTGGCCCTCACTCACTCACTCACAGAGTCACAGAGCACACACCTCTCCTTGGGGCTACTCCCTGCTCCAGGAACGCCCTGGACAATGCCCAGCCTCCAGCAATGCCTCCTGAGCACGGCACACCCCGGGCAGCCTGGGGGAGCAGCCCCAGCAGCTCGGACACTGCAGTGAAAGGAGGGCCCCAACGAGTCGGGGTCCTGTCCCCTCCAGGGCTGAAGAGCAGCAGATCTTAAAGCAAATACTCATCTACAAAAGTACAGCTTGGCTCAGAATCACCACCTGATAAACTTAACCCTCCAGCTAAACTCTGCTGTAACTTTAAGAGAGCCCCTGACAACTGGGCAGGCAGACAGAGCTCCCTTTGTCCCCTGTGCACGCCCGTGGGGACACGGATGGGGCCGTGCCACCAGCGTCCCTGCTGTGCCAGGGCAGGAGCCCGGGCAGACCCTGCCCACAACAGCTGCCAGCACGCCCAGAGTCCATCCCCAGTCCCAGGGACAGGAAGAACAGCGAACGGTGCCAGCACGGCCTGCTGAGGGCAAACAGCAATAGCTGTACCAGGTCACTTCGCTTCCAGGAGCAACACCCTCCTCCTCCTCCTCCTCCTCCTCCTCCCGGTGCCCCAGGGGAACCAGCCCGGCTCTGCCCAAGGACCCACTGCAGACACCACACAAACCCTGCTGCTGCAGCACAAAGGGATCTCTGCAAAGGGAACAGAACCACAGCTCTGTCTCTTCAATCACAGCTTGGGGGGTTCCCCTCTTTAAGAGATGATGCAGCCGAGAATGGAAACACAAAGTTACCCACAGCTACCAAGCAACTGATGGTTACTTCAGGTGGGTGAGACAGTAGGTGACAAAGAACCAACTTACTCGGACCAGCACTGAAGTAAAGGATCATTTTCCTTTACTAGCTGAGGTTTCTGGTGTAATTTCAAGAACCTTTTAAAACAAAATTTCAGGTGGAAACTCATTTTAATGCACATAATAAATCCAAGATGAAGTGCCATCCTTGGAGCTGTGAGGCTGCGGGATGTGGGCACCTGACCAACGTGCCCAGCACTCACTTCAGCCAGCACTGATGTCTCTAGAGTGTTTTTTCTTCAATGTGTGCCACAGCTTTCGTGTGTTACACACTCAGTGTCTGGCTCTGCACTGCAGCTGACCAAGAGCAGCCCTGCAGAGCTGCTGGAGCTTCAAAGAGGTTCTGGGCCTTGACGAGATCCAGTTTCTATTTTGAAACTGCACTAAGTGATTTCTTCCTGTGTGCTCTTTCTGACTGACCCCCAACTTCTGCAATACTGAAACACTTACCTCAAATGGGTTAAAAAAATCAGTTGGCCATCTTTCATAGAGCAGTAACAAATTGTAACTTGTATCATGTCACAAGATGTTCCTAAAGATATCTGCCCTATGTAGGGCAGTTCCTAGGAGTATAAACAGATTACAACACGAAGTTAACTCTTCTTTTTTTGTAAGGCTGTGATGAACAGTCCCAGTCATGAACAAATATGGTTGCAGATAACAGTCAAATATCTGAAACAAGTCAGCCAACTTGGAAGAAAGGGGTTTAAAACCCTATACAAAATTAGGAGGAAGGAGAGGAAAATTAAAGCCAAGATTCATGTTGTAATTTGCCAAACTTTTAATCTAGGTATTAATATATGAACTATATACTCAGCTCATGTATACTGAATATGCTGGACACCACAAGCTCAGCTGAAGGTATGAGGGCTTTCAAGCCTGATATTACATGTCTTGGTGAGGCTTTTCTGCTTACCACACAACAATCCCTTTGCCAGCCTTGTCCCTGGCACTACCAACCTTTAATTACAGTGGCAGAGGCTGCTCTGGTTCTGTGGCACTGCTGGGATGTCGTCCTGCTGCAGTGGGAAACACGGGGGTGTTCAACCTCCCTCACAGCCCCACTCCCAGCCAGGGCTGCCCGAGTTAACTGAGTGCTCGTGTGCGTGCAAACGAAACACCAAACTCGGATCTGCACGACTCTCAGCTTGCAGAAAGAGGAACAGGTCCATGGCTGCCCAGCAGCTGAGGACATCCAGAACAGGGCATGACTGGAGACAGCACAAACCACAACAGAAATCCATCCTCTAGCCACTCTTTTTCTTTTTTTTTTTTGTTTTTCTTTTACGGTGAGGAGGGGAAGGAAATTGTCTCATCTCTGCTAAACCAGCCTGGAAGACAAGAGAGTCCCGTGGCTCTTCCTGTCCAGCAAGCTCATCTTTAGTCAGCAGGACACAAGACAGCCTGTGAACCAGGCCACCAAGGTGTCCCCTCAGCTCCCCTGAGAGACTCAGCAGGGCCAGGGCACTGCCTCCACACTGCCACAGCACCCAGGAGGGACGTGGTGCCCCAATGCCAGCACAGCAGGAGCAGGTCTCTTCTGTCCCAACAAGCTCCAGGTTAAGGTACTCGTGGTACAATTCCGCATGCCTCTCAAGGCACAAAGAAAGAAGCTATGACACGGCCTTTAATTACAGACCCAGGGTTTGGGCTCAGTGGAACAATGCAGAGCATTCAAAGTACTTCATTTCCTACAGGAAAATATGTATTTGCATAGAGCACACAGAGGGTTGCCATGCAGTGAACAGGTCTGTGCAGCAGAACCGATCCAGCCCACTGGAACAGTGACTCCTTTCAGATTCCCTAAGACCTGGCAGGAACTTGATCTAGAGCTCTGTCTTTATTAGCAGAATGTTTATTTTGTGACTTCCACGCAAAGGCCAATATTCCAAACGAAGCCTGAGGGAAGCTGTCAATGGAACACACCTCACCCTGTTGGTGACTCAGGATTCCCAACTGTGCCCATGGAGCTGCTCACGTATTTAGGAACCAGGATTTTTATGGATACAACTTTCACAATATGCAATAAAACTTAATAATCACTGTGAATTACTGACATCACACTTCACCTGGAGAAATAATGCATTGAAGGCAGCAAAACAAGATAGCCTGAAGCACTTACTATTTTATGGCACTCATTTTTGTACACACTATCAATTATTTCCACACCACTTTATTTACAGAGAATCCAGATTCTGCTACTTTAATCATTCACTACTACTTAAATAATACTATCAGCGAATTGGCTGCTTTATCAGTTAAACTGGTAACCAGGATATCAGAGAACTCCAGCTTTTTTCAATATTAACTTTGAGATGAAAGCAAGCTGCAGACAGATTGCACCACAGGTTAGCCATCAGTGCTGATTGTCTTGTCTGGGTCTGCCCTCATCCCTAAGGAGCAGTTCCCATGCCATGGTCTCTCCATTCCTCCCCAACACCTCCACCTCAGCAGCTCAGAGCAGGCAGGACTGAATCAGCCCAAGAGAGCTGGTGTGACTCACAGTGGAGGACACTGCTCCCCCTGGCCCCAACAAAGCCAACAACCTCTACACAGACATCAGGAATCACCACATTCCAGCTCTGGCAGAAATTCAGAGCCTCTGTTATGTACCACTGCTTGAACCTGGTGCAGTGTTTTGGGTGGGTTTTGCTTGTTTTGCTTGAACTCATTAGCAATGCACAGCACTGATGATGAACAAGCACCATTCTCTTCTAAAACACACACCACACACAGTTTATAGGAAAGCTAGTTCTTTCTAAAGCACAGGAGCTGCACATTCTATCAGAATCCTTCACTGGTTCTTTAACTCCTCCACAGAAGAGCTGGAATCAACTTTTCTTATACTCCTGGAAAAAGTCATCATTCAGGATAAAGGCCAAACATTACATCCTGACATAAAAGCACAATTCTCCAAAATTCTTGTGTTCAGTCTGCAGTCCCCAGAAATGAAGCCAGTTTGACGCCTGAAGCACCTTTTATAACATTTCCCTTGAGCTTTTACTTTCTGAAAAGTTCTTCTGAATATTTTTGTTGAGCAATGTATTTTGTTTCCAACTCTGACCATTTTGGCAGCTCTTTTCCTTCTCAATAATCCTTACACTTGCAGTGACTACACAAGAACACCAAACTTACTCAGCTAAATCAGAACTTTCCCTCTGAGACACTGAGAAGGCACTGAAATGTAAAGACAAAGCAGTAACACATTTTGCCTCGGTTTCAGAGGTTCACACACAAATGTCCCTCTCCCTTTCCAACAGCAAGTCAAGCCTAAAGGATCCCACATTTCCTTCCCACACCATAACAGTCCTGCCTTGAGCAGGGCAGCAAACAGCTCCTACTTACATATCCCAACAAGAACCGAGGGCGTGTGCTCCAGCCGCAAGTAGAAGAGGAGATTGTAAAAATTGAAGCAGATCAGAGAGAAGCATAAGATGACAGAGATCCATTCTTGTAGTCTCTTTCCTGTTGGAAAAAAAAAAAGGGAAAAAGCATGTTTTACTTTTATCTGAGAGGACATTTTGAAGCCTGAAATAACAGACAGATCATTCTACTGCCTGGATGACTTGCTCCATTTGTCTGACAGGGAACTGAAATAGAAACTTATTTATCCATGGGAGGTGCACACATTTTCTTAAATGACATTCATCTTCCCCAAGCCACTACTAACCTCTTCCCTCTGCCCTTGTCCAATTAACAGGGCTAAATCAGACATCATCTCACACTGTCCCAGTTTCCCTCTCCCTGAGATTGCTGGCATAAAGTTCTTCCACGCCACATCTTTTCTCAATTTGCATTTCATCCAATATTCAGTGTTGCTGGAAGGGCTGAATCTGGGAACAAATTTCTGGACTCAAACATATTTAAATCACCTTGTGATCTGTAATATTTACAAGCTCTGAGATTTTAAATAAAGCTGTTGTACTAACAGGAAAAAGCACCATTATCACCATTCTGTATTTTGGTGGCCCTGGAATGGCTTGTCTAACGTCACAAGTATTCCCCTGAAGCTTCTCCCTGAACTGTTGTCTTGTCTGTGCCTTCCTGCTCCCAGGCAAAGGCTGGGAACTCTCAGCCACGCTGAGATGACAAGGGACAGAAGAAGAGAAAAGAACTGGCACAGACTCTCTCCTGCACCTTGCTGTACCACTTTGTACTCTATAAAAATATCATTTACTGCCTGTAAAAAGGGAACAGGCACATCAGAGTATCAGATTAGCACAGAAAGCTGCTCCCTGCCCTTCGCTGCTGGATCCCCACGAGGCACCGAGGCAGAGTGCAGGGAACTCTCAGGGTGAGATCTGCAGGATTACACACAGAAACAGACCTTTAATACCCAAGGCCAAGGAGATCTGAGCTGTCACCAGAAGGGCCAGGGCTGCAGGCAGCTCTTAATGCCCTCAGGAGCTGCCAGGCCAGTCCCTGCCTGTTTTAGGAGTCCTCTTGCCCAGGGCTCCCCAGAGCAGTTACCCCACAGCCGCTCCCCAGCCCCTCGGGCAAAGCAGAGCACAAGGAAGGCTCAGGGAGGGCTCCAGAGAGGTGCACGTGCTCTCCAGGAGCAGAGGCACACTCAGGCCTGGCACGTGTTCAGCTTCTGTCCCACTCCTCCTCTCTGCTGACCTAATGCCTGATCAAATTTCTCCTCCTAAATGCTAAATCAAGTCATCCCTCTCACTGTATACCATGCAATGAGCAGGGAATAGGAACATAAATGGAGGATCAGTCTTATCTCCAGTGTGCCTACAAGGCAATATCTGAAGGTGTGAACAAAGGCTTTGACAGGTCAGTTTCAGAAGTTCTAGAAGGGCCATGGGTATATAAATTAACACTCTCTGCAGCAGCAGAAGAGAGAATAGTAAAATTAAATTAAGACACAAGAACAGCCATATTTGACAGCAGCATCAGGTCACAACGTGGGTGATTCTATAAAGAGATCCCTGGAGTAATGAAAGTAAGAGTTAATTAATGCTCACTTCCTGCATAAGAAAGCCACACCCTTGATTAGAGGAGCTAAGTGGGTAGATCCTCATGGAACAATTAGCTGAGTGCTGGAAAGGAGGCTGGCAATTCCCCTGAGCTCAGTGTGTGCAAACACCTCTGTAGTCTGAGCATAGGGATCCAGGATGGCTGTGGAGATATCCAGGTTCAAAAACGCAGCCTCAGCTCCGCACTGGGAAGGCAAATCAGCCAAGGAACTGAGTCAGCACTGATAACTTGTGTTTAAAGGGCACTCAAATCCCAAAGTGTGTGACGGAATGAAGTGCCAAAGCCACAAAGTACGTGCTTAAAGAAATCAGGGAAATATTCCAGTCCTGTTCACTCTGCACAATTCAGTGTAATCCCCACTCTTATGAATTCAGAATTTGAACATGACACGCTTCCGCCATAATACATATTCTGGCATTGCTTATGTAAATTATTTATGCAATGCCAGAAGAAACCTGCATATCTAATACACCCTCAGCTCCCTGACACACCACTGTACGTGTGCTACAGCCAGCGACAAGGGCAGCAAGCTCTTCAGGGAGGAAAACCTTTTCCTTATGAGCCAGAGCAGTGCTAAAGTCAGTGACTGTGTAAAGCCCAGGAGTCAGTCCTGGGTGGCCCAGAGTGGCTGAAATGAGTCACAAAGGACCTTCTCAAGGCAAGCTCGAGGTGAGCAAAGGAAACTGAAACGAGCGGACTTGCCCCAGTCACACAAACCAACAACGGCCTTGGATTTCTTATCATCACATGGCTCTGTGTGAGTAAGAACACCTACTTGTGCAGGAATTGCCTTGGATGTGCAAGATGGGCTCAGCTGAGCTGCTGGAAACCACAAGATACTGAAAACACATCTTCCTTTCCCTAATTCTTCACCAGAGAATGGATTCACTAGGAATGGCAGGAATACCCAGCACTGCTCACACTGCCAGCTAAAAACAAATGATGTTTTTTTCACAAGGAGTTTGCAATTATTTCCACAGCACAGTCAAAGAGTCATTTACTGAGCACTCAAATGACAAACTGAAGCTTGTTTGATGAGTTCCAAGCTTCGAGAAGAGCAAAAATCCAAGCACCCCATTCAAGAGCAAAGAATTCAAGCATCCCTCTGCCCCTTTCTGAGGCGCCAGGCCTGGAGGCTCAGGGTGGCTGGCCGAGCAGGTGCTCTGCCGGCAAAGCCTCTGTGGCTGCCTCGTGTTCCGACCACACCTGCGCCTACAGGGAAAGGTTCGCTTTCTATCTGTCGGCTTCAGGGAGCAGAGCGTCCCTTCTGGGCAGTTTCTGGCTGGAAACGCTCCCGCCGCAGCCCGGCCCGTGCCGCAGCCCCGCTCGGAGCCCCGCGCCGCCCCCGCCGGGCCGAGGGCCGGAGCCCNCGGTCCAGGGTGGGGGCGGAAACGAGGCCGGGGCGGGGCCGGGCGGTCCCGGGTGTTCCCGTTCGCACCGCCCCCTCCGCCCGGCGCCTCGCGCGCCCTCTGCCGGCGCGGGGCGGTGTTCCCGCGGCAGCGCCCGCGCGTGCCCGCGACCCGCCGCAACGGCGACAGTGAAGGCGCTGTCGGTGCCTTTGGTGACCCAGCCCGCGCCCCTGACCTGCTGGGCGACAGCAGGCACGCGCCGTGCTCTCGGTGCTGGAAAGCGTGAACGATAAGAGTTCGCTGCTCGCGCAGCCGTCGTTAACCGGGGGCGCCGGCACACTCCCGGTGGGTTTGCGACAGGCGGCCACACGCGCCCGTAGGAATGTGTAAGAGGAAGGTGTAAGCGGCTGTGGTTGAGGCACGTTCCCGGGAGCCGTTCCCAAGTCATCCCCAAGGCGTGTGGGTGATCTTGGTTTGTCAAGGCCGAAGGGCTGTCGGGAGGAGCAAACACCGGCACATCGCTACCGAAGTTTGCCCGTGGATGGGCTATCAAACGTCCTTGGAAAATGGTTTATGATCGGCGGCACCAGAGCCGCACCTGTCCGTACAACGGCACGGCCCGACCGGCGGCACGGGCACAGCCCTTCCCCGCCCGATGCGGCCTCGGTAACGCCCGGCCCGGCCCGGCCCGG
>VWZV01011466.1:404431-431481 GCA_013397155.1 Irena cyanogastra
TTTTTGGTCTTTATCGACATGTTGGCGGAAGGCTCCGCCGCCGCGCGGGGTCTGAGCGGGGCCGGGGGCTGCAGCGGGGCGGGCGCGGAGGGGGCGCGGAGGGACCCCGGCCCCGGCCCGGGCGGGCTCTGCTGGGCGCTGGGTTATTTAAAAGAGCGAGAGGAGAGCAAGGGCAAAGTGATGCAATCCTTTAAGCATGGCTGGGAATGCTGTGTACATGATGCAATCTCGTGTAACTGTCAGTCATGGATTGAGTAATCTGTTAAAGATGTTCCTACAGTTTTTTTATTATAAAGAATAATCTATTTCTATAAGAAAATACATATGTATATTTTGGGATCTATGCATTCTTGCTACATTTGAAGCATTAATGAACAATTTTAATAAACTTTATGACTAGGTTAAAAAAAAAGTAGCTTGTTTTATTTTGAAGGCGTGTTTAAAGTTAGATTAAACACGGGGTTGATATTCCAGCTGATTCTGGCTCAATGCTGTGATCAGGGATAGGGATTTTTGTTGGTCTTTAAGCTTTCTCTGAGAGAAAGGAAAAAAAAAACCAAAACCCAATAACCGAAACCAAACCCCAAAACCCCCGAGAGAAACTCAGCAAAGAGCAGAGCTGGAAGCCTTAGCTGGTTCTTGTTGCCTCATTTTATTTCCTCTAATCACCTGCTTTAGCTGCTGCTTGGGTGTTGTTTGGGGAGGAGGTGTTTGTGTTGGGTTTTTTTCTGCACTTCATGCTGTTTTGAACGTGTAGAGCAAGATGTACTATCCAAACCATGACCAATCCTTGGCAAATAACACCGAGTCTGAAGTGGGAGGGAGGAAGAAAAAGTAAGGGAGGAAGCCTGAAATGAGGTTTTGTTTGTGTTTGGTTTTGTTCTGTTTTGTTTTTCTTTACAGAGTTTCTATTCTTTACAATTCAGCATTTCTTATGTTTGTAGTTTACAGGAATAAACATGAGAAAGTAGCATTTCTGTGGGATTTCGGTGATTTTGGGCATTGCTCGGGGAGCTCTCCTGAGACCCAGCCAGGTGAGAGGCTCACGAACTGCCCCCTTCACTTCCCTTTGCTCCAGAGACATTTTCCTAAAAGCTGCAGGTAGATCCTCTGGTGAGAGGCGTTTGCTGGGGGCAGGAGACAGACAAGTAGGGGGTGGCAGAGGAGGAGGAGGTCTGTAGCAGGCCAGGAGTTTGTTTTGGGGAGGTGCAAGGCTCTGCCTGCTGCCGGGACAGGCCAGCCTGGCCGGAGCTCCCGGCTGTGTTATTCCCTGCTGTCAGGTCTGTAAGGAGTGAACAGTCTCAGGCTGGTTACGTGGAGGGAGCTGGGCAAAAGATCAGCTCTTAGTCAGCATTTTCCATTTTCCTGCTAGGCCAAATTTAAGCGTGAAGTTTTTAGATCCAGATTCCCAGTGCCTGGGGAAAGAAACTCCTTCACTGCCTGTGCTCTGACAGCTGAGCACAAAAGGGGGTTTCAGTACAAAGACAGTGGCCTTGAATTTGTTCCTATACATTCCACACAAGCAGCCGTGGGCTGCAGGACAAATCTGACTCTTATTGCTTATTTCTAGTGTCTCTTTAAGCCAAATGTTTTCTACTGAAAGTACTGCTCTGCTTTTCTTGACTCTCAAGATCAGAGCCTCCTGCGGGTCCATCAGCTGGAGCCCTCCCCAACGTTGGCTGCTCATTCCCTGCTCGCCCCAGAGCTGTGCAGCAGCGAGCAGAGCAGGGTTAGCCCTATACAGATTTCCCCCATTTGCTTTTTCATTTGTACAGTGCAGTTCAGTTGTTTTTACGAGCCCCTAAAATAGATTTCTTGGGTGAGCTCGCTCCTGCAGCAGCGTGACTCAAGTTCTTGCAGGCAGGATAGACGTTAGATCTTGTCTTGGCTGTCCCTCGTGACCATGATTACTCCAGCCTCCCGTGGCTGTTTATTCTACTATTTGTATCATTACGAAACTTATCCACATCGTTAGATCCTATTTTCTTCTTGTGCTGCAGGCCACACAATGTCACCCAAACTCACAAGCAGCGTCCCCGGGCAGAGCCGAGCCCCGAAGGTGGAGTTGCTGGAGGACTGGAGATGTCGTCAGATACATTTCTGTCTTTCTTTCTAAATAACAAAGTTTCTGAAAGAGTTCAGTTTGTGGGGGCTGGAAGGCAGGGTAGATTGAAAGATAAGATGTGCTGAAGGTATTTATATCTGTTTAAATACTAGTCCAGTTTTGGAGATTGAGCTCTGCCAGGCATGAAGGAGCTAATCCCCATCCCTAAACCCTGCCTGCCCCGGTGCAGGGAGCCAGGGCGGCGTTGCTGCAATTTAAAGAATGATGTTTAAATTACTGCTGTAATCCAAGGTATCTCTGAATTAGGATGACAGGTTTCTGGTTCAGGAGGAGCCTTGTCCAGCAATGATTTTCTGCACAGACAGGAAAATTAAGGCCATAAACACACCAATTTTACAGCAGTCTCAGAAGGAATCCGTGAAAGACTTGGAAAGAGAATTTCCCAAACCTTTGTTCTTAATTTTGTATTACCCTCATAACTTACATTGTAGGAGCTTTGTAGTGCCATTGTGCTGTGGGAGGCCATGAGATACTCTGCCCTCTAAAACAGCATATGAAAAAGCCTGGGTAATTAAAACACTTCCTAGAAAATAATAGTCTGGAAAAAATAGCTTGTAAATGAATCTGAGAAAATTCCAAGCAGTAAAGCAGGCAAAAGATTCCAAATATCTTTTTTAATTGCAGTGGGGGGATTGGAAAATCCCTGTCCAAACAGTGTCTCAGCTCCAAATATTGATTTAGTTTCCCATGACAAATAAGATTCTGCTGGCTGAGAGCAGGACTTGGAATGTCTCAGCTGGCCTCGGACAGGGCTTCCTGAGCTCTTCTTCAGACAGGCACTCAGGACAGCTCGTGGCAGGCAAATCATGCAGAGAACTCCCAGTTTTATAGCAATTTATAAGCAGCATTTCATTTGGGCTTTTTATTTTTACCTTTCTTTTCAAATAATATATTAACATTGGTTAATTTCTACAGGTCTTTCTTATTGCTACTAAAATACCTGAGGTTTTTCCTCTGTAGAAGTCAGTCTGTAAATCCTTGGCACTCACATCCCCTTTCCAAAGCACTGGTTTACAAGGTGCTTGAATTCAGTAGTGCTTAGTTCTGCAAAACAAATCATATGTAGCAGCTAAAAAAATATATTTAAAAATACAATTATAGTTTTGAAAGTGGTTTTTCAATTATCACTCTGTTATCTGCCCAAAGCAGGTGTAACCCAGTGCAGTTCTGACACTGTGGTGCTGCTTTTCCACTTTTCCCACTGCCTTCCATTGGTGACTCTTGGAAGATGCAGGAAAATTCATGCATTCTTCTGTACTAGCTGTTGCTCCTCTGTCAAACAAAAACCATCCTGCTCCTCCGGCAAATGAAAGTGATGCTGCTGGGGCACTGCAGCTCCCAGGGCTGGCAGGGCCCTCATTCCCTAAATATGCTGCGTTTGATCTCCTGGGAATTGGAAACTCCACTGGAAACCAACTTGCCTTTTGTGATCATTTCCCCACCTGCTCAATGGCTCAAATGTTTTATTTTGAGTAAAAGGCCCTTCTCCCCTCCTAGATGTGCTGGTGGATAAATGTGGGAAACTACAGGGCTGGAATTCAAAATGAGGATAAGTGGGTTAACACTTGCTTAAGATAATTGATTTGCATTTACATCAGGGGCATATTTAATTCCAAACCTTCCAACTGGGTGCCACAATTTCACAAAGTAGTGCTGAATTCAACCCTCATTTACTATAAATTTTCCCCCCAAAATATATTTACTATGGAAATTATTCATATAATAATAATAAATAATAATAAATTCCAATAATAATTTCCTGCTAATTAAAAATTAAGAAAGACTGTGATCTAATCTGGTTTTCACCTTGCCCTGTCCTGTTGGCCCTTGCTTTTGGGATTCCTGTATCACACATTCCGCAGCTATCAAAGCACGCTCCCAGAGTTCGGGGTATTTAATCAGAGGTTTCAGTTAGGTCTCCTAATTTCATACAATTTACAGAATAAATCCTCAGGGAACTGAGGCCGGGGGAGAGCTGGCTCAGGCAGCAGCCCCGGCTCTGGCGGGCTCGGGCGCGGGCACCTCTGGAAGAGCGGAGCTTTGGCCAGGAGGCTGCGGGAGGCTCCGGCCGCAGCCCCGCACGGAGCCAGACTTGTTTGTTTGCTATAAATACCGCGGCTTTGCCAGCCTATTGCAACAGCAGTTCGTGAAGGCTGTGGTGAGCAGCTCGCTGGTGGTGCCTAGAGATGACAGCGGCAGGAATCGCGGTCTCCAAAGAACCAAAAACCCCCGAGCCTCCCCCGCCGCCTTCCTCCCACCTGGGCTGGGGGACACAGAGGCTTTGGGTCATTTGCTATGAGCGAACAGAGGAGCTTTGGTCTGAGAAATGAATGCGATGGTGACACGATGGGAAAATATTTCAGAGCGACATGATGAAACAATTACTTGGCTGCAGCCGTTCAGGAAGGGAATCACAAGAACTAGAGAAAGTGCCTGGAGCCGCTCTGCGGAGCACACAGCAGAAACAGAGCTCTGCTCGTTTCCCCAGCCTCTGCTATCCACACACAACTCGGGGGTGGATGTTTCTGACACGGATTCTGAGCCTAGGTGTCCTGAACAGTAAAATACAGCTCCTGTCTCTATTGCTTTTTGCAGTGCAAACGGCCAGAAAACAAACCAAGAATGTAACTTCCTGAGATACTTTAGCCTGTCCAACACTTCAATGTACAAGGAGCAGAACATCTGGGGGATAACTTGGCACAACGAGATGAGGAGAATTACAAAAAAAAGAGTAATTATCAAGGAGTTTGGTTGCTTAGAGGAATGCAAGCTGGCCCCTAGCCAAGAACACTTCACTTAAGCACACAAGCCAGCCTTGGTGCCAGCTCTGTGAAGAAACCCAAACTCTGCACAGGGCTGCTCTCCTGCTGCTGAGTTATTGATGGCCACTCAGGGTGGCACAAAACATTTCTGTGCTTGGAGTTAAGAACAGTGCTGATTGCTGGGCTGAGTCCCCAAATCCGAAGGAGTAGGAGAGATGGCAGAAAGCCTTGATGTCTGAGTGCAGCTACAGTGTCCTCAACTCTTTTAAAGCAAATTACAGAGCTGCAGAGTTAATGAGTGCAGAATGCTGACAGAAATTAAGATGCAAGGGATAAATACGGAGCTGTGGAACAAAAGAGACAGTTTCTGGTTCTGCCTTTTCCACCAGTTTTTCATATATCTCTATATTATCAGTTAGCCCCTGAACATAACAGAGGCTCATGCAGGTATGTGCATCTGCAGTTCCAGGTGCAGTTGTCATAGCTGCGGGTGGATTTGCCTGTTCCATATTCAGATCCTGATCTTTCACATGTGCTTCATTTTATACATGTAGCTGTAGTGATTTCAGTGGAACTATTATTACTGGCATGAGTAATGATAAATGCATAAATCTGTATTTACATGGGATGCATTTACATGGATCTGTATATACATGGATCTGAGATCACGGTGTCTCTGGGAAAATTTTTGTGCCTTGCTCAGTTTTGCAGCACATGCCCCGGCAAATTCTGAGCACTTCATTTTGTGTGTTTTCCACTTTGAGAGAGCTGATTTGGCTGTCGCTCGCTGTGCACAAGGAGATGACAGTGGCTCTGGCATTTCTGCATTTCCCACGGAAAAAAACCCAATCACCAAACCATCTGACAAGTGGGACACAGCGTGTGTTCCCACAGCTCCCGGGGGTGCAGCTCCAGGCTGCAGCGAGCGCTGTGCCCAGCGCAGCAGAGCGGGCTGCACAGGAGCTGCCAGGCTCTGCATGCGCCAGGGGTGGGCAGACACAGCCAGCAGAGCCTGCCTGGCCCCGGGCCCCTCTGCCAGGCCAGCTGTGGCACGGCCACGGCAAACACGAGGGCACAGCTGGCTGTGCAGGGAGATGCTGAACGAGACGCTCTCCAGCGGGCCCAAAGGAATCCTGCTGCACTTAGGGAGCCCATCCAGCCTTTGTGCTGGCCAGGTCTGGCAGCCAGGGCTTCAGAGCACGCTGTGATAGTGCCTGGCTGCTGATCAAAGGGCTCTTGAGCAACAACCCACTGCACATCAGCAGGAGCTGCTGCCAAGAGCCATGGACTTCCCTGCGCTGGAAGACAACTGATAAAGCAGATGCTGAGAAAAGCAGTGATGCCTGCGTTGGGCAATCTGAGTGAGACTAATGGCTACTGGAAAATGTTATTTGGACTTTAGCTCTGCAGCTGCAGAGGTCTGATTTGCTAATGGCTCCTGTGCTTGGGTTTAGTTTTTATATTTTAAAAGCATTTTATTTAGAGGAATAGATGCTCCTACTTTATGGGGAAATGTAATGCTCCTTGGTAGTTCCTCCTCTGTCAATAACAAAGACGGGATGATTGTGCCTTCCCCCAGAGTGAGGGGAGCTTTGGGAGCTTTGGGAGCTTGGCTGCTGAGGACGGGCACGGGGCACTCACAGCAGGTGGGAACGGGGTGCTCAGTCCTCTTGTCACACAGGCCTGTGCCTGCTCGTAGGGCACCCAGTCCTCGAGCGAGGCTGGCAGAGTGGAAAGGCATTGGCAGAAAGGACAAGGAGGCAAATCTGCTCGTGGTGAAGGGGCTGGGAAGAAGGAAGCGATACCAGCAGGCCATGGCTCTGGGAAGGCTGTTGCCAGCTGTGGCAGCCATGGGAACCATTCCCAACAGCCGAGGGACGATTTCCCACCGACCTCAGGGGAACGCGAAGTTAGAATTTCACTCGGGTGTTTTTTGCCAAGTCCTAAAGGCAGTCTCAGGAAAGCACTGAGGACTTCAGCAGCAGGTGCTCCTCTGTAGCTCAGCCCTGCAGGAGCTTTGTGACCAGAGCGACACTGCCCGTGAACGAGCCCCAAGCCAGCCTGCTATTTACTGCAGGACGGGGCGTTTGTTGCGCAGCCCAGGGAACTCCCTGCTCAGCCCTCCAGGTGGTCCCTCCAGGGCAGGGTTGAGGCGCACTGGTGAGCAGGGGTGGGGCTGAGTGGGAGAGGCTTTCATTGCTGCCCTACCTGTTCTGGGCATAAATTGAAATGATCAGTCTCTAAATCCTGCCAATTAGGAATGCTTTACTGGCATGAGAGCCAGTTTACTGTGACAGCTAAAGCAAAAATGATTCTCTCTTTTTTTTTATTTTTTTTTGTTTTTGTTTTTAAGAGGCAAAGCCTTGCTTCAACACAGAGCAGGGGACAGCAGGGACTCTGGGCAGGATTCTGCAGTACTGAGCAGCTCAGGAACAAATCCCTCCTGACGTGCTCGTGTGGCCTTCCAGCAGTGCCTGTGTGCCAGGGAGCCTCCAGGGCTGGGCAGGGGCTGCTGTCCCCACAGCACCCTGACCTCTGCAGGGACTCCCCCATGCCAGCTGGCACCAGAAACACGGGGGTCACCCTTTCCTACAGCTGCCAGCAAAGTGCCACCTGCTCGGGAGAGCAAAATGAGATGCTTCTACAGGACTCTGAAGCTGCTAATCGAGGTAGTGGCTGTGCTCTCAGTCAGTGCCTTCCTAATCTCCTGATCCACAGATTGCTGTCACAAAGAGGCAAATGGACCTCCTGGCTTTGTACTTGCTGGTTTCTGCAGACATTGCTCTGTTTTTCTGCTCTGCTCTCTCTCCCAGGGTAATGCTGGTTCCTGCAAAGGCCAGAAGCACAGCTGTCCCTCACCCCAAACCCTTCCCAGACAGCAAGCTGACCACACAGAGTCTGGCTCGTTATACATGTAAAATAGGCAGATGCTATTACAAAGTAATTTCTTCCCTCACCGAGCAGCCTGTCCCTCGTCAGGAAATCCTCTGCAGGGGCCTTATTTTCATCCTGCCCAGTAATCTCAAGGTATTTAGGATCACCCTCAGAACTGGACAGCATCTTCCCTTTTCTCCCCTGAAACCGAGCTCTGCCTCCCCCGCGCTGCCCTGGGCCTGTGCTGTGCCAGTTTGTGACTCTGGTGCTGCTGGCTGCTGTCACAGGTCACAGCCTGCAGTGCCACGGGGCTCAGGGACAAGGACAGCACACCTCCCATGCCACACCTGCTCACCAGGCAGGATGGGGAAGCACTGAAGGGGGCTCTAAGAGCACCTTTAAGAGGCTGATGAAATGTTCCAGGAAATGAGCAGAGTTTTGTGGTGTTTAGGACCCTGCAGAGCAGGGAATGAAGCAGCACCGGACAGGACTGTGCTGGATGCCTGAGTGTGGCCCAGCACATCCCCGGGTGCCCCTGCACAGCCCCTGACCTGAGGGAGCAGCCTCGGGGGGATGGGCTCAGTGCCTTCCTGGCTGGTGACACCAGAGAGGGAAATTTCCCTCCAGCAGTGGCCACGGGACCAGTGGCAAAAGTCAGGTCACTATCTGTTCAAGGCAAAAGTCAAAATCAAATTTTTGCATATTGTTATTTTTACTTGTCCCCTTCTCGCTGTTGGAATTTTATTATTTCAGATGAAATGCTAGAAACGTGTCTCCAGCAGCTCCCTCAGAAGCCTGTGTGTGCCCCAGACTGATGATCTGACACATCTGGCACTGACACTTGGGGCCTTCCCGCGTGAGGGAGATTGCCCAGGGAGGACAATGCACATTTCCAAGGGGAACAGGAATGGCAAAACAGTTCCTGGTGCACAAGACAATTTCGAAGGCCAAATCCAGCTCTCTGCAAGTCCAGGGGAAAGGTCATCATGAATCAGGAAGAAAATGACAGAATTACCAGCATTGCAGCAACAGAACAGCCTCTCCTGGAGGGATTGATGGGACAGTGGGATGTCACCCTGGCTACAGTCCCCTTGTCATGACCCTCATCAAGGTGGTCACCTCCGAGCCAAACAAGGGCACACTCCATCAGTTACATTTACAGACATCAATCAGATTTATAGCAGAGCGTTGCAAAATACTGGATAGTGAATGCTGCCTCCAAAGAGCAGCAGGAAGACTCGCTGCCCTGCCAGGTTTTCCCCGGCAGCAGCCCCAGCCTGGCTGGTTTTGGGAGTTTCAGGCCTGCTGGCAGCCCTTGCTCTGTGCATCTGACGTGGGGGACAGGGGCACTGCCAGCTCCTGTGCCCCGTCTGACAGCAGGGCTGAGGCTGGCACCCCGCATGAATCACCAAGTACTGAAATCGAAAAGCGTGCATATGCAAATGGCTAATTAAAGCCATTAGCATAGTCAGTTAGCCGTGTCTCAGCGAGCAGCGATCCCACACCCCTGCTCCACCTTTGCAGCTGGCAGCGCTGGCTTCCCGGCAGCTGCGGCCACAAACTGCTCCGAGAACCAATTCTTCCTCTTGTAGCTCCAGGAAGGAAAAGGAAGAGGGAGAGTTTGCCAAGCGGCTTCCTGCAAATCCTGGGGAATGGGACAAGCCCAGGAGCTGCTGGGGACAGCTGAGGGATGAGCGGGAAGGATGGAAAGCCAGCCACCCTCTTCTTTAATCTGCCCATCTTTGGGATTCCGTCAACCCAAACAATGTGCATTTCCCTCTACCAGCAAATATTCTGACACAGGAAAAGACCGTGTGCCAGATTTTGACTTTATTTACATTGAATTACCTGAGATTAGAATCTGAAACTAGAAACTTTCTTTATACAGCTACAAATAGCTATATTATGCAGTTTTAAGGGGTTAAGAAAAGGAGGAAATCATAACCACAGAAGTCATAAAGGCAACTTATCCCAAGCCAAATAGTTTTGTTTCTAATGCAGGGCTTTAATTATAACATGTCATATAATGATGACATAGTGCTATAATAGGCAAATATAATGCATTAATCTGATATTATATTCTGGCTTTTACAATAGGTGCAGCGAACCAGCCTCAGTGGATAACTCATTCAGAACCTATCTGCACACTCCACCTAGATACTTATCTGCCTCTTTAATTAAGTGGAGGGAAACTTCTTGAGGCCATACCCATAAAGCCAGTCTCTGATGATAGCAGAGTTACTGGAAGCCTTTGGTAATCATTTACACCCACGTTTTGTGGTTAGCTTCCAACTTTGGCTCTTTCCTTCTCACTTTGGAGCCACCTATTTATCCCCCAGCGTAAATCCCCAGCTGCCTGTGTACGAGAGGGGCACAAAGGGCTCCAGGGCTGGCTGCAGCAGCACGTCAGCACGCTGCCACTGGCCCCCAGCACCGAGCCAGGCTTCTGAGCAGCAGCTCTGGAGAAAACAGCTTTGGCACATTTTCACTTACCAGTAGCTGCCTGAAGCAGAGCAGGGCATGGGCAGTGCCACCCCCGGAGCGCGAGGTCCCAGGTGTCCCCAGAGCCACCGCAGCCCCAGTGGGAGCAGGACTGGGGTTCCTGGGACAAAGTCCTCTCTCCTGTTCCGTGGGTCCTGTGTAGCTTTGTGTACACTGAAACCCATCCTTTCTGGCTTCTTCAAGCACAGAGCTGTGAGGATTTGCCCGCTGGGAGGAAAATACAATTTAACTAATACATTCTCTCCGAGAAGGTGGTTCCTGAGTTGCAGTGCCTGCTCTCTGCTTGGGACCTTTGGGGGAAATATCCTGCTCTGAGGCTGGGGTGTGCAGAAATCATGAAGAAATCATGGGGATGGCATCTGAGAGGAGCCCA
Source organism: Irena cyanogastra (assembly GCA_013397155.1). Taxonomy (NCBI): domain Eukaryota; kingdom Metazoa; phylum Chordata; class Aves; order Passeriformes; family Irenidae; genus Irena; species Irena cyanogastra. The sequence continues at coordinate 415,068 of VWZV01011466.1, forward strand.
GGGGCAGCAGTGCCGAGGCTGTGTGAGCCAAAGTCCCAGGTGACAGCAGCATACAACGAGTGTGACAGTCCCTGCAGCAGCACAAAGGCCACTGCCACGGGGTCCCTGGGCTCCAGCACCACCTGAGCAGATCCACACGATGTGAGCACAACCAGAAAGGCTCCAGAGTTGCTGCCTCCTTTTCCTTTTCCCTTTCCCTTTCCTTTTCCTTTTCCTTTCCTTCTGTGGCTCACTTCTGTGCCCTCCTCCGGGCTTTTCCAGTGTGAAAGGCTCTGCTAATGACCTTTGAACAGACCGTGTTGAGAATGTCACTGCAGAGCTTCTTAATCTTATGGTGGCGCCTGGATAATGTGGTGATGGGCACTGAAATGCTGAAAAACAGACAGACAGATAGCGAGATAAGATTAGATACAGAAGTAATTTAGTCACTCATCATACAGAGCAGCTGACATAAGTTCATTTGTAAAGCCAACTGCTAAAATTGCTTTAGAAGTCCTTACATTTGAATTCTGTTGAAAGGCAGACCTTTGATCTGAATTGTTTTGGTGGCATGTGCGTTATTTGAATGGAAGCTCACCTGGCCAGGTAGTGCCAGACCGGTCATTCCTGGCATTCCCTTGCACAGGGGAGCAGTGTCCATGCAAATCCATCCCTTTGGATAGCTCGGGGCAGGCAGATAACTGAGCAGCGTGGAGCAGACACACTGAAGGCATGAGCTCCATGCCATGCTGATATGCAGAATGAATCATGGCTAATAAAAGGTTCAAACAACCATATCTATGACTAAATGTAACCCCAAAACACTATTAAATTAGGCATGATTGGAAAGTAAAAGCAGAAAAATTAATAGATAAGCATTATTTCTTCTCTTTTTCATTAATATTTATTAAATCACACTGTGAGGGAGATGGAGGAGGAAGGAAATAAAACAGACCTGTCCAATTCCCCACTGTTTATACCACTTCTTTATTTCCTACATTCACTGCAGGGGAAATTATTTACATTTGCATGTTGTTTTTGTAATTTGGCATTAGAAATTTTCAAAGACACTTCCTAGGGCAGTTTATTTTTGAAGTGGGTTATTTGTTTTCACCCTACACGTGAGGCCACACAGCAGCATTCCCAGCTATGGCAGGGGCCAGGGAGGTGACACAGAGGCGTGGGGCTGGCTGGTCCCTCTGCTCCTCTGAGGGGCATTCCCAGCACTGACACTGTGCAGTGCTCAGTCCCTCTGAAGCAAAAGCTGCCAAGAGCGTGGATAAACCACAGATAAATTGTTGCAGGTCTTAATTAGTGACTGCTGAACTCTCAGAAGATCCTGTGGTTGAATTAGAATAAGCACTCAGAAAGTTCAAATGTTAAGCAAAGTCTCTTGGGTTATGATGGTGGCAGTCACTCTCTGGAGCTGGCTCACTCATCCCATTTTTAACATCTCCTGACTGAGGCACTGCACAAACAGCAGCTGGCACAGAAAGCAGCTCCCTCCTTTGTGCCCACCCAAAACCAGCGGCTGCAGGGGCGAGCAGCAGTCTGCACACAGCCCTTCCTGCAGTCTGGTACCCTCCTGTGGCACTGGACCCGGCTCTAGGGCTGGAAGGCTTGGATCAGTCCTCCTGAACTGTTAGAATCCCCATTTCCTCGCCATCTGGGGAGCTCAGCCTCTTTTTGGAGGCACTTGCCTCTTGCTGGTGACACGGTGAAGAAGCCAGACTCCAGTTTGAGCATCTCACTTGTGTGCTGGCACAACGGAAAAACCCAGGGGCAGCTGCCTTGGCAGATGCTGGTGCTGTGGTGGCCTGGCCACACAGCTCCTCCCTGCTGGGAAGTGTATCCCCGATGGGATGGATCCCGTGGCTTTTCCTGCACTCGCTGTGTTTCAATGGACTGCAGCACGGGAAAGGGGAATCTCTGCACAGAAATGTCCATGGACAGTATTCCTGCAGCCCAATTCCCCCGTGCAGCCCAACCCACAGCGCGTGCCAACTGCTGCCAGGACCTGTGTGTGTCCTACAGAGCACCCAGAGCTGCCAGGACCTGTGTGTGTCCTACAGAGTACCCCAGAGCTGCCAGGATCTGTCTGTGTGTCCTACAGAGCACCCAGAGCTGCCAGGATCTGTCTGTGTGTCCTACAGAGCACCCAGAGCTGCCAGGATCTGTCTGTGTGTCCTACAGAGCACCCAGAGCTGCCAGGACCTGTGTGTGTCCTGACCTACAGAGCACCCAGAGCTGCCAGGACCTGTGTGTCCTACAGAGCACCCAGAGCTGCCAGGACCTGTGTGTGTCCTACAGAGCACCCAGAGCTGCCAGGACCTGTGACCTACAGGGCACCCAGAGCTGCCAGGACCTGTGACCTACAGGGCACCCAGAGCTGCCAGGACCTGTGACCTAAGCCACGAGGATGAGGCCAGCAGCTACAAGAGCTGTACCAGCGTGGCCAGGAGCAAAGGCTGGCTTTGTCAGTGTGTGTTTGACATCTGCAGTGAGTGGTCCAGCTTGAGAATTAACGCACTAAGTGTGTTTCTCCCCGCTGCTCTGCATGCCAAAATGTGCTAATCGAGCACTGAAGTGTGCTGTTGGCTCAGGCAACCATTTAAAAATAGGTACTGCAAAGTATTACGTAGTAAAGTAAAAGAACACAGTTTTAATTTAATGTTCAAAATTGCCAAGCAGCAGGCAGCTCTTGTTTGTTTAGTTTTGGGTTTGAGTTTTTTTTTTTTTTTTTGAGCATCAATCACTCATTTCTGCTTCGATTTTGGAACATGATTTTATATTCCTATTTTTTGAGGAACATTGTCCAAATTGCTGGCTGTCAGCTGGGATCTTTATCAGGAAATCTGTAACTGAACATTCCAGGCCAAGATGCACAGAAACCAAAACTGGGAAGAAACTTGCAAGGTATGGTGGCAGTTCCACTAGAAGCAGTAACTAGGATTAAAAATCCCAGTTCCATTAAAAACACAGGTTCAGGAGAGGCAGTAAAAACATATTTTTGTGAACCTGGAATGTGTGTTTTTGTGTTTGCAGGGGTAAGAGCTCTGCTCCCCACAGCGCTGTGACTTCCAGAGCTTTGAATGAGTAATTGCAGCTGATGAATAACAGCACCTACAAATAAAATCTTAATTGCAAAACAAAGGAATAATAAAGAAATGTTAATACTTTTTTCATTTCATTCAATGCTTAGAAAAGTTTAGGTTGGAGTTTGGGTGAAGGTTTGGTTGCTGCCTTTTCCCCTTTTATCTGAACCAGCTCACTCAGACCTAATCTTCATCATCTAAACCACAGGATTAACACACAAAATAACTTTGGAGCGAGCCAGGTCCAAGCAGGAAGCTGCAAGTACCATCATGTCTTCGTGATATTAGCCAGCAGAATAGCTGTGGTTTCTTCAGTTTTTTGGTGGTGTGTTTTTCTGCTTGGTTGTTTTTCTGGTTTTGTTTTGGTTTTGTTCTAACTCACTACATTTATGTTTTCCTTGAAAGGGCCTGGAGTTTTTGTTCCTTTGTGTTGGAACCGTTCAGGTTCCCGGTGTCACTCCTGGAGGGAATGCTTGTTCTCCTGGGCAGTCCCAGCTGACCCTGACACCAGAGAGGCCAGGACTGTCCCTGTGCTGAGCTTTCAGGGCAGCCCCAGCCCTGCAGCCCCTCCACGCTGCTCCTGCCCGCTCAGCTTTAAAGGGGAGCATGGTGTGAGGGGACAGGTCCTGCAGGTGTGCACCCGCTCTGGAATGCTCCTGGCCTGGCTGTGCTGAGGAGAGGAACGCTCCTTTCCTCCTCCCAGGATCCCAGGGGGTTTTAGGTGGGAACTCTGCACTAAGCTGCTCAGATCCCAGCAGTTCTGGGCATGTCCAGACACAAAGCTGCTGGTACTGGAAGAAATGTTATCCTGAGCAGGGAGTAACCTATGGAATTGTGAGTGCTTAAGTCCTCTTTTACATCTGGCCCAAACTTGCAAGAGAGGAAGAGCCAAGTGCTCAGAGGCAGCTCCCATTTTATGGCTCTAAATTGTGCAAAAAAATTCTGGACTCGATAACTTTGCACCTGCATTTGTGCTGGAATGAGGGAGAGCCCCAGCCAGCTCGGAGAGGCTCTGATTCTGTGCCCTTTCTCTGCTCCGGGAATTCAGAGGGGAGGGGACCTCCTGCCAGCAGTCAGGTCCCCATGTGTGTCCCACACTCCATGAAAACTCCGTGGTTGGTACACTGGGTGCTGGCTGGGCAATGGCATGGAGCAGCCTGGTTTCCTTGGAACATTTCCTCTTCATTGTACTGCTCCTCCTTCCCAGCATTTCACAAACCACCACAAAGAAGACGACAAAAAGAGGGGGAAAAACCTTCTCAAAATGAATTGTGTGTCCCCTCCCTCGCTATCCCAGCAGCCTTGGCAGACTCACAGGAGCCAGGCAGAGCTGGTCTCTGCTGGCTGTTACTCTTTGCACAATTTTATGATAATTTGGGGGAGTTTGCACGATGCAGTTGTAAAAGCACAAGGAGGGAGGTCAGGACTTAGCCTTCATTCCTAGTTCTGCACCAAGACCTGTTTGTATTGGGATGACATATTTTGGTTGTCCCATTGGCACGAACCTTGTTTTATCCAGCTGCTGCTTCTGTTATTTCCAGGGCTTTCTGAGGCTCAAATCTAAACAATAGCAAAATATCCTGATTTATCTGCAAAACAGATGATAAACCTAAGAACTGTGACCTCCCTGCTCTGATTCAAAGGCTACTAAAGACAATGCAAAGACATGCTCTGACTCCTGTATGCTTTAGATTGCAGTGCAGTCCTTGATCAGTTGGAAAAGAGAAGGAAGGCAGTAGAAATCAAGGGAGAGGTGGAAGGACTACAAGAGATATTAATGGGAATTAAAAGACACCCTCAGGGGATGCTGGAAGCAAGGCTTCTGTCAAGGCTTGGCTTGAACACACAAATTTAGGGACTCAGCTTTTGCAGCTTCTTGGCTCATCCCTGGAAGAAAACAGCTTCCTGTCCCAGCCTCTTAATGGGAGTTCAGTTTGTCATTCACAGTACTTTTCATACCTGAGAGAACAACTCAGTTCTGCTTTCGTGGCAGAATTCCCAGTGATTTCATTGCGAGCACAGCTCACATCCTCTTACTCTCTGCTGTTCAGTCCTTTTCCCATCTTCCCGTGCTGTGAGGCTTGGCTGGTCCCCCCCCCCTCCTGCTCATTCTTGGTCTCTGTTTCTTTGACACAAGTGCTAACTCCATCTAAAGATCATATTTGTTTCTGTAGCAATCAAAAGAGTAAAAAGGGGAAATTAATTCAAACTGTGTCCTCTGCACCCACTCTCCTGCTCATAGTGACAGTGTGTTTTCTCCTGGCTGCTCCCAGCAGCTTTGCAGTCAGGTTCAGCTGTTCCCAGATGGGCTGTGGAGAACGGGGCCCCTGGACAGTCCTGCCCGCCACACTTCCACAAGCAGGCTGTGAATGGAGCACGTGAACATCCCAAAGCACTAAGACAAAACCCTAGAAAAGGATGAACCAAAAATGTACTGCTGTTCTGAGAATGAAATCCCAGCACTGCATGTCTCTGCACTGCTGTTTCAGCAGAGTGGGCTCCAAGCCAGCCCTGGCTTCGAGGTCCTGCCCTGAGTACCTGGGGTCGGTACCCACACCTGCCCTCTCTGCCTCTCAGCATCCCCTTTTAAATTGATTGCTTCCAAACAAGTGGCAGGCTGTACATAAAACCTGGAAAGTTTATCTAAACTCAGTTTTTTCTGAAGTTATTCCAAGGCTCTTATCAAAATAAACCCTGCAAAGATCTATAACCACGATCCACTAATAACCATGTCATGTCTAACCCTCATGGCATCAATGGCCATCTGCTGCCATGGGTGATGGGAAGTGGAAGAATATGAACACTGATTACACAAGGAGATGCTCTGAGTTGTGCTCAGAGATGGCTCTTTTTCTGTGGAGATATTAAATTGGATTCTCTAGCAGCAATGACAAAAAAGACATTTGATACTTTGACCCAAATGTCTAATTTTGCTTTAAGGATTTTTAAAATATAATTAAGCACTAAACTAAAATGGAAACCCTAAACTCCAAAGCTAAAATGTTTCATTTACAAAATGTAAATCTGTTTGGAATCTCGGGGTGATATAACCAAACCAGTCAGCTGAAACTGGTTATAGCTCCCAAGGCTTTGGAATTCCCTGGATTTGAGCATTCCGGCTGAGGTTCCCTGAAGATAACTGATGGAGGAGGTTCCTGTGGGCACACAGCGTGCTGCCAGAGCCAGGGCTCCAGTTTCAGCAGGGCAGTGATGGGCACTGTCCCTGCCAGCACGGGGTGGAGCAGCTCTGCTCAGGACTCAGCCACGCTCCCTGTGTGTCATCAGCACGGCAGAGTCACAGCCAGCCCACAAACTCCACCTGGCAGCACCACTCCAGCACATGTGTGATGGCTCAGAACTAAAGGGTCAGAATTACAACAGTGCCTCTTTTCCCTCAAGATTTGCTTTAGGCCTGTCCCCAGAACAAATCCCGGGCAGGTGATTTATTGTTTGTCCACATGACATTTAAGCAGCATATTTAATACAGTTGCAGTTCATAGTTTAAATTCAAACACAGCATCAATCCAACAATTTTTGGCAATTAAAAGGCAGCAATGGAGTGTGAGGAATCCAAGGAGACTCCGACCTAATTTACATGGTGTTGCTCTCAAAAGCTGGCAGCACAGAGAGCATCTTCGGAAAATGTTTCTAGTAGAAGCTGATGTTTATGATCACTCTCAGCTTGGCACAAAAACATTCTTCTAAACATTTACATTTCACATACTTCAGGACAGTTGAAAAATGTTGGCTTGCAGTTATCCACAGTGCAGAGAGGCTGTGAGGAATGTTATAGTAAAGCATTAATAGCCTTGTACTTTTCTTGTTCTTTGATTTACTGTGTGGTAGTTCTTATCCTAGTTGTGTTCTTGATGTTGCCTGTGCTGAATCGAGTTTCACTCAAACAACATGAGCCTGGGTTTATTTTTCTAGCTAAAAAACCCAAAGTCAATTAATTTATTAACAATACTTTATACTCATGTTATAGTCACCATTTGGAGACATTCCCATTGGAAAATATTTCCTAGATACTGTTGCAAAACTCCCCAACAGCATCAGAAAACGAGTGTTTTCCAGGAGATGCATCCACAAAGGAAGGACTGGTGCTGATCTGTTTGTCCAAACAATGCTGCCACGCTCTGGTTTGCCTCTGACTCTGATCACAACGTACAGAATCAGCAACAAAATTAATAACACGGTGCAGAGCCCCTGGTCAGTCCCTGTGGCTCCAAGGTGAGCGCTTCCATGAGTAACTGCCCTGCTTGGGTAAAGCCTTTGTGCTCTGGCTGCCGCGGCACGGGCTGCGAGCTCCCGAGCAGTGCCATCAGCAGCTGGACTGACTGCTCCTTCCTGCTGCTCCCTCCTGCTCACCGATTGCCCAACCCCACCCAACCTAATAGCACCGCAGAAAAGCTCAAAAAAATACCATTGGCTTCGTCCTTCCCCAGGAGAACTGCTCCCAAAGCTGTGTGTTAAAGTACCACTGAACTGCAGGCTGGGTGTGTATAAATGTGCTCGGTGTGCTCCCCACTCCACAGTCATTCAGGATGTGCACGGACACAGTTAAAGGGGTTAGGGCTGGTGCTTGGAGCACGAGGAAGCCCTAAACAGTGCCAGCTCCTGGGCAAGTCACCCACAGCTGCTGGTACCTGGGGAGTGCAGGATTGAGCACAAGAATGCCCCCACAACTCGTTTTCTGCAGATCCCCTCCCTGCACGGTGCCCGGGCGAGCCCATCCTGTGCCAGAGCCACTCCTGCTCTGGGGATCTGCAGGATCAGGTTGGTGCTGCGTGCTGGACGCCTGGGCACTGTCACTGCCATTCTCTTGGCCGAGGTGTGGACAAGCCCTGCTAGGGGACACGTAAGCCACGGTGGCTTTGAGTCAGCAGCTTGGGCTCCGGGCCCTTGTGCTGCCAGCTGGGGATGGGAGGCTGATGAAGAGCTTTGTTCCATGGCACCAGGGGAAAGAATAAAATTTGCTGTACGCCTTGTTGGCAGCAGTAGTAGAGAACTCCGGGCAAGGGAATTTTACGAATTGTGAATACAAATTGTAGGTGTGAAGTCTTAATTGCTGTTCATAATTAGGCAACAATACAAACAAACTGTACACATATAATGCCCTTCATCAGAGGAATTCAGGCAGCTCAGAAAGTTCATTAAAGTCCCATCACACCATGGTGTTGGGGCAGCACTACAGGAGAGCCCCTGCAGCAGCTGTGAACCACCTCGCCGGGCCGTGGCACAGAGCCTGGCACTGTCAGGTCAGGAATGCACTCATTCCAGCAGCTCCCGGCGAGCCCAGGGCTCCTGGTGTTCAGGGAGAAGCTTTGATTCGGCAAGATAAAAGCTGGGACATTCTGGCTTACATCAAACTTGTTTGGGAATATTTGCAAACTCATGGAAACAAAAGACAATGTCTCTTGACAACACATTTTAGTGTAATTCTGTGCAAGAACGCTCTCATTCCAGAATGAAAATGACCACACAAAGACTGACTCAAAACTGACTCCCTGCCAGCCTTCAGAAACTGAAAGTCCCATTTTAAAGTTGAAGGCATTTGCAAAAAGCCCATGTTTTTATTTAGCTTGTTGTTTCCAGCCTGTTCATCCCCCAGAACAGGTACCCCACATCCCAGCAGTCAGGGGGCCCCGAGACACCCAGGGGCAGCTGCCTCACTTCAAACAAAGCTCCCAAAATGAAGCCCAGCCAACAGAACCTCGAGATGCTCGGTGACTCCTTTCAAGGCAGGCAGGAAAAGTGAAGGCGTTTTGAGGAGTTTTCAGAATTTTAACCAGAAACTGGGAGAGAGGATGAAGGTGAGGAATTCCTGCACTCAAAGACAAGTCCTGTCAGAACAACAGTTAGTAACCAATAATCTATATTCATATAGAGTTGCATATATGGGTCTCCATAGGAAACTGGCAATACCACAAGCCACAAGTTAATGGAATCTGTGTGTAAGCAGTGTCTTGAATAAGACTAATAACTCTGTATAAAGAAACAAAGGGAGCAGCTCAGAGTGGGTGGGAAGCAGTAGCCAGCAGGCTGGCTAGGAGGAAGGCACAAATAATAAGGCACCTGGCTCCCAGGAAGGGCCAGAGGTGTATTTACAGAGGTCACACACCTTCTGGTCAATTAGGTCTGAACCCAGAGGAACCACCGCTGAAATATCCATTGCTGCTGGCTTTGGGAAAAGTCAATTAGAGACCCATTTATATTATAAAACCTAATTTTAGGAAATAAAAGAGTGGAGAACTTCAAAGGGTTGTCCAAAGAAGGCTGGAGCACAGTGTATATTCAGCCTGCGACCAATGGATTCCGGTCCCTGGGCATGTGGGCATTCTCTGAGATTCCAGGGGAGAGCGTTTAAAAGGCTGGCCTCTGGCTGCAAAATTGAAGCCAGAATTGAAATATTTTATATCTGTTTACTTTACATTTCACTTGTTTACTTCCTGCCAGTCTAGTATCTAAATGTTCAGTTTTAATTATTTCTAAATAAACACTTGCTTTGCCTGGCCTTGGGGGAGAGGTGAGCGAAGCCAAAGCTGTGGAGCCACAGCCCCTGGAGATGCCAGGCTGAGGGAAAGCTGCACACACGGATAACCCCGAGCCTCTGCCGTGCCGTGGGCTCTGCCAGGCTGCAGAGAACCAGCTGGGAGCTGGCAGGGCCAGCTTTGCACAAGGGGTGCCTTGGTGGCACAGGCAGGGCCCTTCCTGAGGCACAGGAGACTCCCCAGGGCTGCTCCAAGTGCTGCTGTACCATGAGGAGATCAAAGTCATAGCACGGGTTAGTGACACAGCTGAAAAGAATCCAGATTGCCAGCTCCCTGTCCTAAATACCAAACGCGGTCCTGCCTTCCCTAGGATAAAAGCATAAGGAAAAATATTCTAAAAGCTTTCAAGAAGCAGTGTGGATTTTGCTGTTAAAAGGAGGAAACATTATCAAAGGATCAGAAAATTCCACAAAGTAACACAACAGTTACTCTTGCAAAACTCTGGGGGATCTCTTCTGTGGTGTGGAGTTATTCAGTGGCTCGGACTCACAGCAGTGTTTCTTCGTCCTTCACAGTCATAAATTCTTTTTCCTGCTTTGGATAAGTTCAATGAATTCAACCCTTTTGGCTTCAATGAGAGCCAGACATTGCCTAAAATGTGATATTTTAATTGTCCTTTCCATAGAACATTTAGGCTGTGTGTATCAGGTTCGTTCCTCTCTCCATTAGACGTTCATCACAACACCATTAGCACGGCTTTAATGTCATGAGAATCACACTCTGGAGGGTGCATCCTATGACTGCCTCAAAAATCTCTCCCTGTGGATATTTTGTCTCTGTGAAATAGTCTGGTTCCAACTATTCATCTTTGCCAAGAAGAGCAATGTTACCAATTATTCCTACAGTGAAAAATAATCAGAACAATCATTTGTTTTCTTGCAGTTGGTTGTACATGTCCTTCATCAGAAGAAATTCAGCTATGAATTAGGAAAATTTTCTTCCACCTTCCCAGGCTCTTCAATCTGTGCAGGATTCATGGTATGTCTATGCATCAGATGAGTTTTTTACCTGGGAGGTAGGAATTGTTCCAAGTTCATACCTGCTCCAGATGTAATTCATTTTTTGAAGGAGACTGGCAGAAAGCCTATCTACAGAAAATCTCCAGTGTTATTATGTAGAGCGTAGAAGAGTTAACAGTGACCCACTAAAGGAATATAAAGGTGGTTTTGTTGAAAGAAAAGATCTGTCATTACTGAGAAGAAATGAGATTAAATTACTGAAAGAGCATTTCTGATCATGCACCCAAGGAAAGGTAGAACAAAACTCCAGAGCATGGAGATGTCTGTGAGTCCTAGCCTGGGAAGAAGGTACTACGGATTTTTCTTCAGAAAAGAGCAGCTCAGAATTCAGGGCCTGAGCTCAGAAACCCAAACATTCTTACTAAAAATTCAATCAGGTCGTATTCATGTATTGGGACACGAGCAGCTTTAGGAACTTGGCTCTGGGATTCTGCTTGAACATGCAGTTCATACAAAAGATTCCAAGGTGCCATCCCCTGGCAGCTCCCGGGGTCAGAGCAGGGGTGCACGCCCAGGTCACACACAGCTGCTCACACTGACTTTCTGCGTTTATTTTAGCTGTGCCCAGGGGGTGTGGAGGTGTTGTCCGAGGTGCTGAGTCCTCGCAGGTCACTGCAAAGCTGGAGCTGGCTACAGGTGCCACTGAAAAATCACGTCATTGGCTTAATCATCACCAAAGTCTTATTACTGAGATCTGCAGCTGGTATCCAGTGAAATCTGAGATAGCAGTCAGGTCTCAGTAACTAGTAATACCAGTTTTTCTAGAAAATTAATAAATGCAAATGTTAAGTGCTCTAAATTCACTTAATAAACAGGTCACCTGGGAAGATTTGTGGTTTTCATTTGAACAGAGAATATAAATAGAAGAGGAAATGGAAAGCCTTATACTTGGTGTCCAATAAACCCACGACGTGGCCAAGCTTTTGCAGGGCTCTCTGGGTATGCAACGAGCTAATTAGCAAAATCTCATTGCAGTCTTTCAATCACTATAAAACAGATTTAAATGCCTTCTAAGTGTGCAGCCCATTAGTGACTAACGAGGTGACTGCAGTGCTGGGCTGGGCCCTGCACGGGCCAGGTCCCTCTGCAGGGCAGGTGCACGGGGCTGAGGAGCCCCCAGGAGATTCTGACCTCAGCTGGACACACTGGCAAGGGAGGGCACTGCCAAGTGCCTCATCCCACAGGGCCAGGATGTCCAGGGCCCACTCACACCCCCGGCTGGGGCAGAGTGAGCAGAGGAACTTGAGGTTCATTCCACTGGGTCCTGGTATCGTTCCCAGTCTGGATCTATCCCCAGTGCCCCAACGTGCTGCCCTGTAACTGGCAGATCAAGCCCCAGGAAAAAGTTTGGTGCGAGTTCTCAATGCTGAAAAAAACCCTCTGCCTCTCCTGAAGTCGTCTCTAGGAGACAAGCATGGATTCCCCTGGAAATCTGCCCAGACCTGAAAGTGCATATGGAAATGGGTGTTGTTGCCTGCACTCTGTGTTTGTGACCAAACTCCCCCCTGCCTGCACTTTCCAGATTTTTCCCAGCTCGTGTGAGATTGTAAATTGATAATAATTAGGTGTCATCTTGATAATGAATTATGCATTGAAAATGAGTCTCGTTGAAAGTTTGAAAAATAATGCACTTGTCTCCAAAGGAAAAGGAAAAAGGACACACAAGGAGACCAAACTTTCTGTATCACAGGCAAAACGTCTCAGCAAAACTAACTCCGAGGGGAGATGGTTTTGTGACTCAGAGGCCCTGCAGTGCCCTAGCCACGTGCCACCTGGGACAGTGCTCAGCAGTGCCAGGGAGCAGCTGCCGTGTCCCTGTGACCGGCCAGGAGCCCCGGCCAGGAGCCGGCCCCGCTCCACGCTCGCCGTGGGCAGCACCGAAAATGACCCCAGGGACCACCAGAACTAATGCAGTGGCCCAGCTGGAAGCATCAGGTGTCTTCCTGGAGTTCTGCACTGGCGAGGGCTCTCTGAGTCACTGTCCCCATCTGCATATCCCTTTGCATCTCGGCGTTAGCAGTCAGGAGCCACCGGAGCCGGCGAGAAAACCTCGTGTTTGTGCTCTCCCATGCAAATACCTCTTCTCCCTATATATTAGTTATGTGTGTGGGTTTTCTCTCTCACTCTGCCTTGCCATATGTGTGGGAGTTGATGGCATCAACTTTATGAAATCTCAACACATGCCAAGAACAGCTGGAGAAGTTGAAACAAGTTCTGGGTGAGGTGAGTTTCATGGGCAGGGACTGAAATTAGCCAAGGTACCGTGGCTGTTTGCCATCTCGGGAGTCTCACACGGAGCATGTGGGCTTTGCTCACTCCAAAAGCAGATTCCCCACAGAAAAAAAGGATTTGATTTGACTTAGATAGTGATAATGGCAGAGATAACTGAGCAATAAGAATCTGTCCACCAGGAGAGACCATCTCTGCACCTCTTCCGTGACTGGTTCATTATGTAAATATAAAAATTTAATCATGAGGCTAGGTAATTAAGATCTTTAGCCAGCATGTAGCACCCCTCATCTTCAAAACGCTTTATGAACATTAATAATTAATCACCACAGCACTCTGGGAAGGCTATCATCCTGACCAATGTGTAAAGTGAGGCACAAAGATTTGAAGCATCGCAGCAGGCCTGTGTCCCAGCTTGTGTTCCCGAGCCTGCCCAAGCCACCTGACAGGCTTTGTGATAAGGCACAAACCAAGGGGGCATTCCAGGATGGGAAATAAAACTCCTCTCAGACTGCACAGAGCCTGTTAATCACGCTGCTCCCTGCAGGTCTCTGTGCTCTCAAACCCAGGACGTCTGTCCTGCCCTTGGAACATCCCCTTGTTTCTGCTGATCCCGTCAGCAGTCCATCAGTAAGAATTCCTGATGTGACAGATACCCTCTGGCCTCAGCCTCAGCTATGATTCAGATATTCACATGTTCTTTTTTTGTATAATTTTACATTATAAGGAACCAATAACATATCTGATGAATTTTAGTGTTAGGTATCATTTAATAGCTAGCATGTGTTTTTGAAGCATTTACACATCTGTCTCAGAACAATGTCCAGTTTTGCCCCAGTCTCATATAGAAACATTTGAATTTGTTTCACAGTTTGGTCTTAAGTTGTTAATCTTCAGTCAGCAAGGCTAGTTTAGGCCAGGAAATGCAGCTTTTCCCTTACTAGTTCCTGCCATTAGTTCCACCTGGGGTTCTTCCCCAGGTAACACGTTATTGCTCGAGTCTGGCATTCCCAGAGAAACGTGGGATGACTGTGAAAGAACTGACCTCCCTGCCCACATCAGAAAATGAAACTTCAGCTCAGCTTACAAAATGCAGAAACACACAGAGTGCATCTGAGAGAAAAGGTTGCTTGTCTTGAGGCTTCACAAAGGGATCTGTCAAATGTGGCAGGCTGTCATTAAAAACAATTAACCTAATCAAAAATCCCTTTTCTCTTCTTCCTGCCTAGTCAGGTGAATATTAAATACCAGATTTTCCAGGGGCACAAACAAGAGGAAATCAGCATCTGTGTTTTCAGTCCAACAGGTGTAGAAGCAGCAAGTACAGATTTGCCTCTGTCTCCCCAAAGCATGCATGTCATTAGCTGAGTGCAGGGCAGGCACGGCAGCGCCGGCCCCCTGCCCACCCCAGTGGCACTGCCAGTGCCACCTGCCCACCCCAGTGCCAGTGCCAGTGTCACCTGCCCATCTCACAGTGCCAGTGCCACCTGCCCACCCCAGTGGCAGTGCCACCTGCCCACCAGTGGCAGTGCCAGTGTGCAGCCCTGGCTGTGCCCACGGGCATGGGGACAGCTGCTGTTCCCCCAGCCCGCGCTGCCCTGCGCTGCTGCTGCCGGTGGGGACAGTGCCTCTCACTGCACACGTGTCTTTTTGGGGCCTGTTTGGTTCAGAGCATGCTGGCTGCCCGTGATGTCCCAGCTCCTCCCAGCATCACCACCACGAGTCCAAGTACAGCTCTCTCCTCAGCACTCCCAAACCTCTTTTGGTTTTCCAGAAGTGGAGGAGGCAAAGAGAAACCCTAGTTCCTTTGAGGTGGGAGCTCAGCCCCAGGGGGAGGAGAGGGAAGCTGACCTCCCTAGAGCATTTACTGATCATATTTATTTTTAAAGGCACTTAGCCATAAGCCTCAGCCTATGGCTCTGCTTCCTGCAGGCACGCCCTGCTTGTGGCTGTGAAGGTACTCACTAAGCACCAGTAACACCCAGCATTTATAGAGGGCTTTTCATCTTCAAAGCACTTCCCGAACATCGTTTAATTAATGAATCCTCACAGCCCTCTGTCAGGTATGCACAGTTATTACCCCCACATTTTACAAGTGAGGAAAACTGAGGCAGCGATTAGCTGAGGCAACGCTGTGGGAATTGGGATTAGTGCTCAGGAGAGCCCGGGGAGCCTGGACCCCCGTCCCACAGAGCGATTGCCCGGCTGCCTCAGTGGGAAATGAGTGGGGCCTCAGCTCACTGCAGTATCTGAAACACAACCACTGCTGACCCTCGGGTGCATCAGCAACACCTCACCTCCCAGGCCCACACAGGTTTTCTGTGTGGGGATCTGAAAAAAGTTCTTTTTCATCTTCCAGTGTCAGTCGCAGCTCCTGCTGTCACCCGGCGAGCAGAGTGAAACAAGGACACGGGACTGAGGTTCTGGAGGAGAATGGCCCCACTTAGCCATGGCACCACCTAACACAGCCAGCTTCGGCGCCTTCACGGAGTTCCAGAGGGACATGAAGGGGGCTTTCACCCAGAGAGCCCCCAGCACCGCGGCCGAGGGCAGCGCCCAGCCCCGGTCCCGGGCGGGCTCCGTGCGGGCCGGCAGTCCCAGCCGGGCTTGGCGGCGGCCGAAGGTCGGATGATTCACGACCCTCGTCTCACATCCACGGAATTTCAGTGAGTTTCACTCACATCCTCCTCAGTGACTGCGGGCTCCTCCCTCGAGAAGCCCCGGGGTATCCCAGTTCCCGCTGCCAGGGGAGGACAGGCGCAGACTTCCTGGTGGTGGTGGCAGCCGGGAGGGTGAGAGAGGGCACCAGCCATGGGGGTTAAACCCGGATGGTTCAACCTCGTCAGACTCGAACATCCGAGAGAACCTGCAGGGCTTGGTTCCTTTCCAGCCCTCCAGGGCTCTCACGGCCCTAATTATTATTGTTGTTGTTGTTATTGTAACAAAACATTCACATACTGCCATAAAACACAAACTAGATAATACACGTTCTTGGCCTGAAGAGCTCAGCCTCCAGACAGGCTGGACACTCCGATCTGGTCCCCCGGGAGGGACGGGGAAGGCGCAGCCCTTTCCCAGCAGCTCTCCCTCAGCTCCTGCCAGCGAGGCTGAGCACTGCGGAGGGAAGGGAGCGGAGCGCGGAGCTGCCCGGGCAGCAGCTGCGGGGGAGGCTGGTCCTCCACAGGGCCGGGGGCACTGGGTCTGACTGGGGGAGCTGGGGGCAACTGGGGGAGCTGGGGGTAACTGGGGGAGCTGGGTCTAACTGGGGAGACTGGGTGTAATTGGGGGCACTGCGTCTGACTGGGGGAGCTGGGGGCAACTGGGGGAGCTGGGTCTAACTGGGGGCACTGGGTGTAACTGGGGGCACTGGATCTAACTGGGGGAGTGCTCCTGCCGCCGGCTGCAGCTCCCAGCTGGTAGCCAGCCCTGGGCAGGCAGGGGCTGACCCGGGGCGAGGAGGGAGAGCAGCTCCCAGCCCCACCGGTCTCAGGGGCTGGCAGGGAGCTGCTGGCCCTGCGGCTCCGCCCTGCGGCCGAGCCCG